>CAJUYI010000137.1:0-29777 GCA_910591695.1 Galerucella pusilla
TTAAAATTACAAAGTTATGTGTAACTTCCGGTATAACCGGAAGTAGAATGGTGACGGCAATATTTTCATTGAATAGCTCATAATTCAAAACACCTTCATGCCAATTTTCATAATTCAGGTACCTCGAGATATTTCTAATTGACCGTTTATCTGCCGCACCCTGTATATGATAGTATCAAGGATCGTTTTATCAGTTTTTTGTCTAGTGTGTGTAGATACAATTTTTTCCACAATTAGCCAAATTTAAGACAAAAATTAAAAATAATTCACACACGCACCACGAGAAGCGTTTATTCCGTCGTCTGACTGACAAGTACACTGTCAGTTTTCGATATTATTATTATGAACGTACTCGTTATGTATCAGTCATTTTTGGTTGAGCGCGAGTTTTAAACTAATAGCATTTTTATTTACATAATTTCATATTGATAGGTGATTTAAGGCAGCAAATATGTTAAAGACATTCTCCTGGGTATACAAAATTATGTTGCACAAGTTTTTGTTGAACTACTATACCTGAATTCTCGAAATATTTGAATTTGTCCATTATTGACCTAGGTTAATAATAGAAAATTATTAACAACTGATAAAGAAGTGCAACTTCTCAGTTGGCTAGAAGGAGCAATAATTTTCAACTTAACAGCTAGTAGTGGAAGAAATAATTTATTGCTAATTGCAAGAATCTCAATAACTATACCGGTGTTATGGAAAGTGAATTAGGCAGTGAATTGAATACTTATGAAATGTATAATTTGTTCAATAACATAAGAAGTTATCAGCTTCATGAATGTAATAAACTTCGTGAATAATAGCATTATATGCTTATTGAATAATATACTATCAACATTCATAAACCAAAGAGGTGATACTTTATTTATAGGACCAAACTGTCACAAAATAGTGACATCAATAAATTTTTGATTCTTGTTTTAATGATCGTATATGTTCCATCATGTATATAATGTGTGGTGTGTGGAGTGGCGAATTCCACTGCCGTTGTTTTCACATGACTGCCTGATGCGACGTAGTTTGCTTTAGAATTTCTGTTAAATTCGATTGTGCGTTACAATGCATGTGTTCTCCATTTCAACTCAGGTGAGCTGACTGTAAATTATTGTCCCTCAAAACTTTTCCCGATTCTAGAAAAATGCGATCTTTAATAAAAGTTTTGCGTGTGCAACATATTTTATCCAGAGGTGTGATTATATTCCATTTCGCATCTAATTTAAACCAAAGTAAAAAAAATGCATTAATCTCGGCTTAACTCTCATTTTGTCTGTTCTAATTAAGTCTTCGCCAACAGCAAGAACTATTTCAACCTCGACAAATCTTGGGCAATGAATTTCAATCCGGCTTTCTAACTCATTACAGTGATTTACAACTTGGATGTATGTATACTGCGATCTAGAGACTTTTGAGTAATTAACAAGTATTAAGTTATTACAGACACCCCAGCTCTGTCGTCGTCGGTAAAAATGGAATCAGGGTGGTTCGGATTTGGAATTAACGACCTCCATAATTAGTTTGGTAGAGATAATGGAAAATCTCGTTGAGCAGATATAGGTATTCATTTCAAATTGAATTGTTGCAGCCAAATGAAAGTTTAGAGTTTCAGATATATAGACAGAAGAGGGGATTTTTGCTTATAAAAGTTTGGTTTACATTTTTTTAACCGTTCAAGGAGAATATTTTCAGAATCTGTTAATCTGGGTGCAGAAACGTTGTAGCTTCTGTATTCTGACTCGTGAAATGTCTCTCACCGATGTTGGATAAACGTAAACGCATTATCTTTGATTGTTCAGAATACTAAGAAAAAAGAGTGAACAGAATCCCTAGCAAACTGAATACAAACTTATCCTAAATAGCTTTAGACACATCCTCACGAAGTACCATAACCATAAAATTATATACACAGATGGATCAAAACTTGAACACGGGACATCGTCAGCAGTAGTAACAAACAGTGGCACCTATGGATACAAACTACCTGATGATTGCAGTATATTCTCAGCGGAACTGTATGCTCTTTATAAGGCGACACAGCACTGCATCGATCATATTTCAAAATCCTTCCTCATAATCACTGACTCACTAAGCACTATCGAGAGCATCAAACAAATGTATCCAACCAATTACTTAATTATGCGAATTAAAGAGCGAATACATCACATCCTTAGTTCAAATAAAATAATAGAGATACTTTGGGTCCCTTCACATATCGGAATCGATGGAAATGAACGTGTCGATGCAGCTGCCAAGCAGACAGCCACTAACAACTCCCTACCACTCGCAGAATCCTCAATTCTCAGCTCAGATTTGAAAACGACCTTCAGAAAAAAAATCGGCGACTACTGGAAAGAGCTTTGGACACATTCTCCAACCAAACTGGAAGAAATCAAGAAATCCACTTTACCATGGACTAACCTGCCGAGAACTAGAAGAGCAGAGACGATTCTCACACGGCTTAGAATAGGTCACACACGACTCACCCACCAGCATTTACTCTCAAAAGACATTCCACCCACATGTGATATGTGTCATGTGCAAATAAGTGTATCACATATATTAGTGCAGTGTCCTAAATTTAAATTACAAAGAGAACTTCACGGTATTAAAGGTTCGTTAGAGAACATACTAAACGAAAATCACAACATAGAAAACGTATTAGGGTTCCTTAACCAAACTAATCTTTGCTCTAAAATTTAAGGTAACTACCAAATAACTGTATGTATAGTATTGTATTTCATTGCTAACTAAAACCTTGTTCCTTGTATTGTCCCACTACTTGATGCAGTTTGATATTAAAAAAAAAAAAAAAAAAAAATCTCGGAACTTTAATTTGACATTTAGTAACAAAATTGCTAGTTTAGTATATTGTGTCACAAGGGCAGAAAATGAGCGTCAGCAGCCCGAAGTGAGGGCAGCTGATAGTTAAGGGCCGCTAAATCATTTCCAGCATGTGTGACAAACAACTGCTTTTCGCCTACCGCATAAACCAAAAAAATAAGAAAATATTACAAAAAACTTTGACATACATTGACCTAATGATTGATATCCAATGATAAAATTGAAGAACGCATTTTTATCACTTCACTACAACATGGGAAACATATTGAAGGTTCAGTGATTGTTATAATTTTACTCCACCTACTTTTTGTTTCAAGAGGTATAACTATTTTGAGGTGTGGGATATTTCAACGACATTCATAAAAATTCACTAAGAACCAAAAGCATATAGTGAAAAGGAAATTAACGACACATGCACGCAAACAGTGATATAAAAGAGAAAAATAAGTATGGAATGCATTAGGCAAATTCTGACATGGTTGACTGACAGACAATTGAGGGGTCGCTAGTGCCGTTTTACCGGCGTCATGGATAATGGGATCTCTCGATATATCCGCTCTCTTCCTTCTTAGAGGGGAGACTGACGTTGCTGCTGGAATATGCGGAAAACTTTATTATCCTATTGATGAATTCTATTTATCCTCGAGGGAAAACATTCATATTCAAAACAACTACTCGATCTCATTATGTCTTTAAATAAATTCATGTAAAACGTACTAAGATTTTAAAAAAATCTGCATAAATTTGGTGATTTAAACTGGTATAATAATATGTAAAGCTGTAAATTATACTATCGCTTTCAGCCTAATTTAATGGATATGTTTTTCACAATAGAATCGTTTCCTATTTCCAGTAAAGTCGACAATGTTTTTTCAATACGCCTTACCTGCTTTTCAAAATAGTAAGGTACCAAATTCTGCAGTATCTTAAAAAATGAATATCATAGCACAATAAAAGAGCCTGTTCCTAATATTAAGCCACTGTGAAGATTCAAACATCCATTTAGTTTACGGGTAATGGTGGCATCTAAGAATAATGGGCTCCTTTACATATTTTCATTTTAATTTACAGCCTCCCTCCGAAGCAGGACAATAACACATAGCTTCGTCTATTTTTTCAAAACTCTAAAACAATACACACAACTTTGTAGCATTTTGAGTTTAGTTTATGCTCAGGTGTCATTCCTGCTAATAAAATACATTTGTTTATTTCTCTCTTCAAAGTTTTGAGTAACCTATAGCGTTATCTCCGTATCTTTGTCCACCAGACCAGGAATAAAATAAAACATCTGGAATCACCCTGTGTATCATTTGAGAGAGCATGTATTTATGAAAATATTGACATTTTTAATCTTCCTGACCCGAAAATAGCCAAAAACGATGTGTCACATAGTATAAAATTATAATATAATAAACTTGTGTTTTTGATTAACAAACTCCATAATCATCAGCAAGTCCACTTCTGGAACATTTAATGAGTCTGCTTTTTTAAAACTAGATCCACACATTTTATTTTATTAACACAAAAATTTTGTAAGAAGTACCTAATACAAAATAAATAAATTCTGTGCGAGGCACGTTACAGTCAGAAGCGTATTGTTTGTGCACATTAACTTTCATATGCGGTGACGTCACAGTCATAGTCTTCGCCCGCTACGGTATGCTTGTTTAATTGGTTGTATTAGGAGAACGACATATTCTATTGACATGAAATTTTCAGAATCATATTCTTATCCTTAGTACTTTGTTTTACGATAGTTAAAAGTGATTTGAAAATTCCAGTAAACGAGCCCATTCTCATAGCTCTATGTTGAAGCTTTTGTAAATTCAGTTTTTTATTTAGGTCAAAACTATACATTAACAATATGCACTTGCGCAGTGCCATTCTAGAATGGTTCTTTGCGAGGTTGGAACGAACCTATCATAAATATAAATAATAAAATGTAAAGGCCCAATAATACTACCTTGAGGCAATCCGTTATTAAAAACCACATATGGAAAGAGACTACTATGCTATTTTGTAATTTGTTGAGATAGCTTCTTATCCAATCTAAGACTTTGCCCTTAATACCATAATGAAACAATTTATTCAGCAAGATATCTCTATTAATCGTCTCAAAAGCCATTTGTAAATCTAAAAATACTGCTAACGTGAATCTACTCACATCAATATTTTTTCCATTCTATAACAGTTAACTGCAATGCCGATTCGCAAGAATTTTTATACCTAAAACCAAACTGACATCGAAAAATGATATTATTTTCAGTGAAGTATTCTAATTATGAAGAATTATCACAGTTTCCTGTAATATTATCGAATTTAATAAGCAATTATTAGAATAGATATCGCAGAATGATAATTATTCTAATGCATTGAGAAGATTTTAAAAATATTTTCCAAAGACACTGACCGTTCAACTACTTTTCGGGCTATAGGCCCCGTCGGATATTGAGCTACACTTCAAAGTCAGACGGGGTTGGCATATCCACAAGATATTTAAGTTGTTGCTTCTTAGTTAAGCGGTCAGTGAAAATATTTTTCGAAACTTTATGAGGCGTTAGAATGATTATTATTCAGCGATATCTATTCTAATAATTGTTTATATACATCCATTTCTAGTAATTTCTCCGCATGTGGTAGAGTGTTAGTTGGTCGAAATTCCTAGCTTTTGTGAGTGTTGTTTACTTTTTCAACAGGAGTGACAATACTAGTTTTTAATGCGTTTGGGAATTTACCAGTCTCGAGTCTCGAGAGAAATGTTTATTAATTGCAACCATACATGACCAATGACCTCAAATGATGATTCTATGATTTTACTATTCAAAACAGGAATTGTCAATCCACTATTGTCTAATTATTCAACTAAACTTCCCAACTTAGTTAAATTAAGTGATTTAAAATTAAATAAACTAAATAACTAAATAAATTAAACCGAGAATTTGGTGTATGCTATTCATGAAATAATTGTTAAAATAATTTGCAATTTTCATGCTCTCTGTTACTACCACAGTATAGAATCGAATCAGTAGTATAACTCTTATAAATTTCATTCATAAATTGCCAGAGCTTTTGATGACCTTGAACGGATCGCTTCACGATTCATTTTACCATAGGCGTAGGTGGCATCAGTTTTAAAATGACTTGAACGTGTTAAATGTTTTTTCTTAAATATTGTAAAACAGTACACTGATGAGTGAATAAAACAATAGTCTTATACAAAATACCCCGTAAAAATATAAGCTGTAATAAATAATTTTATTTGCAAATTCACCACTGGCTCTTTGGTTGGATCGCAGCACAGCACTGGCCGCCGGATGAGATCCTCATCCGAACGACGTTATAGGTCACAGAGAGCTCGGCAGTGTAACGTCACGAGATAACATACTGGTTCTTTCCTATACTGTGTTACTACCATAATGTTACCATTATTTTCAAATGAAATCCCATTAAAATTGTTAAAGTTTTTAGGGTTTCTACATCAACTGAGAATTATTAACATGTTGATCAATTTGATCATAATAGAAGCAACTTTTTTTTTATTTTTTATTAAATTTACCATAATATTCCTTTATTCTTGATTTCGTTGGAACTTTTTTATAGGCTTTGCCGCTTTTGAGTATTTTTCTTTAATTCATAATAGGTAATATCAAGGTAAAGCATTGACTGTATGGATAAATTATTTAATAGGAGCTATTCGATCTACAACTGATCTGCAATTGTTTAATATCACTTCACACCAAATTTACCTCGGTACAGACATGCAAAAATTGCAATCTAACAAATTCTAGCAAATATTAAAATGTAATTAGTCATATCTACAACGGGTGCAAACATGATACCACATATGAATGAAATAAATATTGATGCTTGGAATATACGTTACCAGACACTAAATCATTGACGATTTCATTCGGAGAGCAATACTGAATATATACCTACTGTGATTATTTCTGCCAAACCGAAGCGAACGATATTTTTATTATTAGTAGCAATAAACTGTTAGCCCAGTCTCTACGGATCAATAACAATAGAAGGAACTGGGATAGGATAGTGTACGGAGCAGTAACCAAGCACTCTGAAAGCTTGGGAAAAACCCCAAGTATCTTTCAAGCGAAAATTTACAGCATAATAAAGTGTGCCCAGTTCAATATTGACAAAGGATAAAGAAGAAGGCGAATGATTATCACGAGCTCTTGTGTAATCAGTTCTAAAATGATATAGAAGTGTCTAGGAAAACACAATGAACTAGCGAGAACATCATTGTCACCATACTGTGGGTTTCGGGACACACTGGAGTAGAATGAAATAAAATAACAGATTAATTAGCCTTCTGGGGGCCGGAATCCTCATATTGGAAGATCTGACCGCTAGAAAGATCTAGTAGGGCTAAGACAATCGAATATACTACTGGAAAACTACAACTAAGAGTCTTGACAGGTGTTCTGACGGGATTCTGTAGGATAGAGATACCTTTATCCACATACTTGCGCAATGCATAGCAGTACAGAATCCTAGGGCATAACACCTGGGAGAATACTGGATAGAAGTGAGTCGCCTGAGGATATCCTAAAATTTCTTCGAGAAATAGGTCTGAAGGAACTACACCACACTATTGGTATATTGCTAGAGTTAAAACTAAAATTTATGGTATTGAGGATTTTTTCTTTCCGCTATTCTCACTTTTTTATTTCAAGCCATTCCCCTTTGATATACATTTTTGGAATATTCATTATCGAAATATGTAAAAATGTTTAAAATTATTAAAAAGTTGTTTGCTGAAAATTTCCAATATTTATTCCGAAATTTGACCAAAGACTGCTCTACAAATGGATTAACAAACGATGAATTAATCATATAGAATGATGGAAGTGTATAGCATAGATAGTGGCGTAAAGCTAACATTATTTGGTAGCTATCCAGTACTAGCTCACCTGCTTGACTCGCTCGGCTATTAACAATGACTCATTATAGGTCATTTATCACTATCAGTGCTTCATTACACTGGTAATGAAGCTGGTCCGACCACCGACAACGGACTATTGCGTTAGCAATCTATTTATTTGGGCACAGCTAAACTTAACGCCTAATCCAGGCTGGATTTGAACGTGTTACTCAACCGTAAAACCACATGGAAAGTTGTGGTTGATAGAGAGTTGCGAAGCTAAAATTCACATCAATTATAATTTTGCGATAAACATTTAATATTTTATACGTGTTGCGGAAATTTGATCACAGGCTGTATGAGAAATTGTTTGGTAAATTTAAATTTCCGAGCTTGCGTGTGTGTGTGTGTGTGTGTGAGGTTGTGATATTGTGATATTTCCGAGTTTGATTATATTATTGTAAATAAGGCTCCGTGAACTTAATTTCATTGAAATTTTTAATTTTGTATGGATAGGATTTGTGTTTAATGTACCGTCTTCAATGCATGGCATCCTCTAATCTCTCAGCCACTTCCTTTTTGGTCAACAGTTTCTTACTTTCCTTCTCCTCTACTTTGTACTGATTTTTGCTAGTCAGGACTCATTTTCCTGTCAAGCAAAATCGGTTTTGGTTTTGCAGTCTTGGTCTTGCGATTCTGCAATACCTGGACCAAAACTAAGATCGTTCATAAACTACTAACCAAATGTGGAAGACTAAACCAACAATTCCTTGTAGATTGGACATATGAGAATACTTGTTATAAAATTAAGATACAGGGATGGAAACCTGATTTATGCCTTGGTTATAACTCTTTTGCTTATTTGAAGTTTTAATAATTAGGTATTAATTATTGATAACTTTTAATTTTTGCTTATAAAAAGCAATCTTCAAAACCATATAAGCAAGGGGTTGAGTGAACAAGTTAAAGACGGAAACTGAATACCAAAGACCAAGAAAAAAACTGATACTTCTTAAGCAAAACTGCAAGTCTCTTTCAAACGGAAACTCACGCCCTAGGAAATTGTGCCCAGTTTAATATTAATAAAGGATATAGCAGGCAAGGGATTATCGTGATATCGGACAGTGAAGAAGCCATTAATGCAGTGAGTTCTTGTGTAATCAATTCCAAAATGATATAGGAGTGACTGTATCAACGCAATGAACTAGGCTAGAGCAGTAAAGTGATTTAACTGTGAATTCCAGGACACACTGCAGTAGAAGGAAGTGAAATAGCAGATGAACTAGCAAAGATGGAGACTGAAATACCTTTTTGCGGTATCAGCTTAAATGTAATATTTGAAGAAATAGGCAAAGCTGAAAAAAAGACAAGATCTGACCATTGAAGTACGGCTTATACAATCAAAGATACTTCTGGGTGACTACAACCTGTTGAGATCAAATGAATGCAGTCACAGTAAAACTACTTGGAGTTATAAAAAGCCCAAAACAGTGGGAGAATTTATAATTATTGATATATTGTGGATAATCGAAAGTCTATTTTCTAATGATTATCAGTACATACTTAGCTACTTTATAGCTAAACGTGGCAATATCAAATGTTTTCAACCTTGTTCTTTTCACAGCTTCAGGTAAGTTTGTCAAACTATATAATAGACCCCCAATGATCCAGGTGTTGACATATATACACATGCAGAATGTATTTGCTCTATTTTGTTAGAACTCCAAATATGAAAAATATTGATAACTATTCGTTTAATTTCATACTTTTTCATTGAATATCAGCTGGAAAATGAAATCATGCCGTTTATTATTTGGCTGTGAAAATATAAATAAAAACTAAAAGGGTAACGCTGTATTATGTCATTTGCAATGCCGTTTGAACGGGAGTTAGCGAGTTAAAATTTTGCATCGCATATTGCAAAAGCACTTTTCCACAGACCATAAAATAGAATAGCTCATAGTCATGATATTTTATTTATCCTGCGCGCTGCATGCGTAAACCAATGACCCGAAAATACGTATTCAGGAAGCACAAGCGCGTAGTTCACTAATCAGTGACAAACAGTTCGGCGGATAATAAAATATTGATTTATTGGGCCCTATACTCGAAGAGAGTTGTAATCGTAACTATCTGACATATAACATATAGAAGCCCCAGCCGATGATATAAAAACATAGAATGGACGGAAAACCATCACCGCAACAAACTACCCTCCTAAGTGCTCATCTTTGCCCTGCCAGTCGCCACTTTGATGGCCCCGTATTCTAAGACAATCGACGCTTGATAATATTATTAAGGGGTGGCAATATTACCGGTCAACGGCCACCAAGACCGGAATGGGGTTGATCCATCACCCATCACCCCTGGCACCCTCGCCATTAATCTATATCGATGCAACAATGTGTCGACATTCTCTCAACAGAACTACGAACGCCTAACAGTTGAATACAATCAGGTGATGGTATCACATCATTTGTTATAACATTCCATATTCAATATATCAAATAATTGTTTTTCTTATCACTTATGTACGCATTTTTACACCCTCGTAACTTCTGAGCGAAATGACCAATTCGAATAATTTTAAGTGAAATTCACATGTTTCTTGATTATCAAACTTTGTATTTCAATATGGATTAATATCATAAAAAAGTGTTCTATTATTGTGAAGTAACTATAACATTTGGATACATAGTTTGCCGGACATTTTTTGTAGGTGATGATGAGTAAACATGCAGTACGTTATTTTATTTATGACTGATAATTTTTGCACGTCAAATAATAACTTTCCTATGTAATTTCGACCAGTTTTACAAATAACATTTGCATGGTGAGGATAAATTAATCATACCTAATTGAGAAAAGATTCCTCGTAGTGGAGAAATTATTTATATGTATTGGAAATAAAATGAAAAAATTTGGTAGACTTGTTCTGGATTTACGTTTTTCTTGATTTGATAAAGAATCTTCCTGTCCTTTTTTTGCTTTCTATTTTGTTACTAAAATTGCGGCTTTATTTTCACAGCCAATACGAAAATACTGTTTCACCAACTTTGCTTCCTGATCAGAAATTTTAATGCAGTCACCATGGCATTCTTCACCAGTATCGCAAGCTTGATCATCTTGCTTAAAAATTGTATCAATCTGAGATTGTTTGGCAATTTCTTCTCGTTTTTAACGTTTAAACTCCAGGTGTACGATGTCCGTCACTTCTTACCGAACTCTCTTTGTTTAGGCAATAAAAACTTCTTCAAATTTCATTTATAACTAGTATAAATGAGACAATGGAAGATCTAGTTTAGTTCTTTAGAGGTCAGGTCCGTTGACATTTAAATACTTAAATTTGTCAGGTCTAGTTCGTTGTATCATAAACAGTCAAGTAGATTAAGACATATTAATTGAAGCACCATCATTACTTAGGATTACCTGCGTTGTGTATAATTAACTTTTCAACCCCTTTAAGCTGTGAGAGAATAAGGGTGGTTGCGAAAGAACGGACATATGCTTAATTCTGTTCCCATGACTAAATCTAAATTATACTATACAAGGTGGAGTCACGTATAACTTATGGTCTTAAGAATGTTGTAAAGGGCGATTATGTCTGTTGTTAATGTTCTTAATTCTTGTGTAGAACCATTTTTAGGTCGAAGGTTTAAGTCAATTTGAACGGACAAGTGATCTAATGATCCTTTAAAATCTTTCGTAGAAATGAAAAAATACTTCCCCTCAACGAAACACCCACCACTCGATTGGACTTCATACACTCTCCGGAGAGGGGAATACGGCATTGTCTGTTGTTTTATAGTTTTCACTCATAGAATGGCAATACGGAACATAATTATTTGCCAAATCTGTATATCTAGAAATAAGTATTATGGATTAACATTGTACATGTGCATAGCTAATTGAATGTTTTAAAAAACGGACCGTCACCTTTAATACCGAAAACTATAGCATATATTCAAAGAACAATAATACCTGGTTGATGTGATGTAGCGAAAAGAAGTTTAACGTAAATTCAGACAAAGGGGAGAAGATATAAATGAGGTAATTGAATTTATCGAATTAACTCCTAATTGGCGTATCTCAAATCTCTATTCAATAAATCCAGGAAAATTAGTAAATCTGATAACAACGCTGAGGGAATACGCAACGTATCGTTTTACAGCCACCTGAGGCTCCTTTCCCAGGGGTCAAACTTGGCGACATGAAGACGTGCCAAACGCTCTATTGGCATTGGCTCTATGCCCTAAGGCTTTACGGTTCACCCTACACGCCCTTACAAATTGTTTCCTAAATTGTTATGATCGTCTTTGTTCGCCACGAGTTTTTTATAATTTTTCCATTCTAAAGAATGTAAGGATGCAATCTGCTAAACTAATAACTGGCGAAAATGGGTAATTTCGCCCAGCAGTGTGGTGAATGAATGGATATTTTTGTCACTCCGTGAAATATTCTCGACACCCTAATTTCACTTCTCAACCAATTCTTTCCAGCTAATGTATTCATAAAATTAAAAATCACAATTCGCTTTTTATTTATGTAACAAGCTTGTAAAACTTAACACAAGCCAAATGGAAATGTAGGTATACATTATTTTATTATTATTATTACAAATTGAAGTAATTCCTGTGAATAAATATTGAAACAGTGTGGTTATGATAATTATCCGAATATTGTTCCTGTTATCGCAAATTTACACATTTTATGACTCTTATATTGGAAAGCAAAGTATTATAAGGTCTGTTCGTAGAGCAGTCACAAACGGTTGCAAACTGGACGACTCATGCGCAGTGAATAAAAATCGTCCACAAAAACACTCTGCGCATGAGTCGTTCAGTTTCCAACCGTTTGTGACTGCTCTACGAACAGACCTATTAATACCTACAGTATTATATTTAATAGAAACTACTTATTGAATACGAGATAAAATCACCCTGTATTTATTTCAATTAGATTACACGCACTAATCAGCTTAAGCTTTCAAATTAATTTCTATAAACCTCTCTCCCAATGCCTATTTAATTCTACCTGCATTATTATACCCCAAATATGTATCTATGATTTTTCCAACCATCATCATATTCTAGCTTACAATCGTTTTTTTAGTAAGTAATAAATCTTAAAATGAAAAGAGGACCTGGAACATGTGCAACAAGAGTAACATCACATAAGGGTGCTGTCTACATGGCAAGCCGCTATTAATTACTAATCTGAAGACTCGTTATGTTTTAATGGACTGTTTTTGTTACTCGTGACGAGGGACAAAACTTCCCCAAACAACACGCACCAATCTGATAAAATGAAAAGGGAGACAAACGCGGATCTAAAAATAAATCTGCTCATTTTTAATTTCTTTTAATTAATAATGCAATTTAATGATCTGGGAATATTTATTAAACAGGGTTTTTATGAATATGAAGAGAAATACTCAAATGCAAAGCATGTGGATATCCTAAAATTCTTACACATCCCGAAAAACGCACGTAATATTAATTAAAAAAAACAGCAAGACAATGATTTTTTTAAATTAATTATGCTCCGATGCTCAAAATCATCAACACAATGCTTTAAAATTATCACTTAATGTACGAGGGCGTAATATTAATGCTTAGCAGATATTGATTTAAATCAGCAGCAGCGTTTCATATTAAAATATTCATGATAATGCCCATTGACATGGATTAATGTCCCAGTAGATTGGTGCTATGCCTAGTAAATATTATAAAGTAATTAAAAGATTTTGAATTGATAATAATAGAAAAACATTATCAAATTACCTTATATGTATTAATTAATAATCTGTGATCATTATCATAATGCACAAAAGCATTAATAGTACGCCTGATATAAGGCATCGAGAAAAATGAAGAGGGATCACACATAAATTTCAAGAAATTAACTCTTAATAGTTAACTGGCCAATTGGATAACTGTATATTGGGGTGACATTCACTGGACCTAAAAGATCTCTTGTTTCTCCTTACTTTTACCCACTTCCTAAGTCTCAGATACTAGTAGATCCTTTAGTCCTATTTCCTGGAGAAATCTTAGGATATCTGCAGGCTTTAACTCAGGTTTTATCCGATTTTCCACTAGGAATTGTGCCCTGAATTGCTGTGCAATTCTCAAGTATGTGTTCCATGCCACAGAATCTACATTCTTCTTCCTCGACTCTTTAAGCTTTTTCAGTTGCCCATTCAGTTAACAATGTCCCGTTAGGTTCCCTGTTAAAACTCTTAGTACAGTTTTACATTGACTTACATTTGATCTTAACAGGCTGTAGTGATTCAGAAGAATCTGTGATTGTCAAGTAGTCTAGTAGATCTTTCCAATGCTCAGATCTTCTCTTTTTTTTTGGCTTCACCTTTTTATTCCATTAATACATTGGAGTTGATTCCGCAAAAGGTTTCCCGGCTCCCCAAAAGGGTGTTTCAGTCTCCCTTTTTGCTAGTTAATCTGCTATTCCATTTACTCCTATTCCAGTGTGTCCTGAAATCCACAGTAAGAAACTACTTATATTGTTCTCGCCTAGTTCATTGAGTTTGCCTAGGCATTCCTACCTCTTTTTGAAACTGATTACACAAGAGATCAGTGCTTAACTATCCGACATTATGTATAAAATAATAAAACACATTTAACGAAATCAAATCTTGATGCAGTTCCACTTTTATATTCTTCTATATTTCTTCCAATGCACTATTTATGTCACCGTACTGCTGGAACGCATATTATTGAGGTTTCAACTAATCACTGTATTTTTATATAGGAATCTCTTTGAAGCTGCTTCAAAGTCTCAATAAACGCAAAAATTATCGGGTGCCCTGAATAAAAGCTAGCGTTGAATTTAGCGTGGAAAGATTCGCACGTATTTGTACTTTTTTCTAAGTTATTACAGAGTTCGGCCCACAAGCTTGGAAGAAAAACAGCTTCTTCGTTGATATAATTGTCAACGAAATAGTCTGCAAATCTTGATACCCAATCGTCTTAAGGTTTCGCCTTACAAGAACGATCCATACATCGCCAGCATATTTCTCCTCTTGTTAATACTTAGTGTTTGGTAAATTTAACAGAATCCTCTACTAATACTTGTTTTCCGCATTTACTTAAACTGATAAGCTTTTCTTATATTCTATAAGCACCCACCACAAGTAATATATTAATCTCGAATTATGTTCGGAGAGGAACTTATTTACACCGAGAAAAAGATTTATTTGTGACAATCAAAATCTTATTATATCAAATAAATATGATTTTCCATATGGCCTAACTAATTTTTAATTTGTCGTTAAGAAAGGATTTGTTTCAAGTTCGGAAAAGAATATTGTTGATGGATAAAAACATATTCATTGTCATCAATAAAATGAGTTATTTATCGAGAATTACATTTATTCTTGTAAAAATGTATCCTATTTGTCTTAAACAACATTTGTTGAGGTATAATGACAAAATAGTTTTATTAATCTTTGAATGCATTTAAATGAAATAAAGTAGTTTTCCAATAACAGATACTCATTTTTGCAAGCTAACTAGGTATATTGTTTTATTATAAAAAAATTACTTTATGACAGAGTGTCATTTCTTTATCATAAAAAAATGTATTGTATCGGTAGAATATATTTCTTTTATATTTCTTTTACTGTATATTGTCTGGGTTAACGATATTTTTTTTATTCGTGAAAAATATATCTTCCCAGCAATTTATATTTTTTTGTTGGAAACAAATGTTCCTTCTTCAAGAAAACTATTGATTTTTATTAAAATTCAACATATTTATCATAACCGAACCATAGTTTTCATAAACATATTTCCTTAAAGTAAAAAAATATATTTCCCTAAAATTGTATTGTTTTTTGTTTATGAAAGTTACCTACATGCACTATTCAATACACTGAGCTTTTGAAATGTTTCTAAATAATTAGAAATATATTAAAAGTTCACGGTGTATTAAGCAGTTTGGGTAACTTCCACACGGTTCCCTAAATAATTAGGTTATTAGGAAAATATATTTTTCACAAATATTTGTCTAAGCCGTTTCCAGACTATGTCGAACAACAAAGTTGACTTTCGTTTTGTATGTATGGACTAGTCGATCGAATTGGTCGATGGTTAGTCTGGACACGGATTAAAATCACAGTATTTTCATGACAAACATGTTTAAATCTATTAAAGATTAATGGTCTCTATTTATGCATAAAACTGTTTAGTAAGAAAGCAAGATAGGAATAAAAAACTTGCTGCTGAATATTTTGATCTATTAAAAAGAGGACTATACATTTTTAAAATAGATACCATACATTTTATAAAATGGAAACCACACATTGTTAAAATTAAACATACCTACAAGATCTAAAACATAACCAACAATGATATCCACTGGATAGCCTTGTCTATCCTCAAGTGTGCACATTATTGCTTCCCCATAGTAGTTTTTTGAAGTTCTTGGAGTAGATCTGACAGGTTTAATTGAGAAATGTGTATGTTTGAGGTACATTTCGCTTGCTTGTTACTTCTACCTAATCGAATATAGTTGTCATTTATTTCCTTACCTTCAAAGATATCTCACAATTCGCCATGAGTTCAACAATTCATTCATTCTATTATTAAACTTATTTTTGTCCAGAGCACTTTAACCACATACTTCACAAAAACAAAATAATTAGTTAAATTGCAAAAACTGATCTAATTTCACATGCAGACTGACGCCAAACGTATACAGGTGGTGACCGTTACTGAATAATAGGGAAGGGCGGGGTGAGAATTCTTTGTTTGAATTGCCACATAATTTGTAGGCTAATGTGATTTCTTACGGGTGATTTGTAGCAAAAAATTTTTTTTTCTCGTAACAATAAAATAAATGTACAATTATACTGAAATACTTATTTTTTCGGTATAAAGTAGATCTTATTTGAGGCTAATAATCTATAGGCTTATTTAAAAAATGTAAATTTCTGTCAAAACTTTCAAATGATTCACTATGAATATCTAATTTGTTGTTTTAAAGTGATGGAATATTATTGAAGATGTTAGGTTTTTTTCTGGGTAATGAAAACAATTTTTACCTAAATAGCATTGTTACATTTCATAACAAAATATTATATTGTGCTTCGTAGACTTCCATAGTTTCCGAATAACAATTGGATGAAGGTGTGCATGAAGGAGAACAAATTTTTTCACAATAAAGAAATTACACTCGAATAAATCATTTTTTAATATCAAAATTTCCCAATATTTTCCGGTTAATATGGCTTCTTAATAATAAATAAGCAATGTTAGTTTTAAACAAAGGGGGGTCAAACAAATCAGTTTATTGGTCTGTAAATAACTCTTCTGTCGGTGTAAAATTTAAAAAAAGTAAAACATGCATGATAACAATTTGCCACTCCCATAACAAGATGATAACTAAAAATATGCCATCGTTGGCTCGGGGACAATGTATGTATGTATAATTAATAACGTTGCTAATCATGGGATGAATTTAAGGGTTGCTACCTAATCGGAGACCAATTCAGGGCCTATTCAGCGGCGGTCTAGAAAAATTTGGACCCAGGTTAGGTTCGTGGTAAGTGGATTTATTCGGCTCGCATAAGTCTATTGTGTCTCATGTCTATTAAAGTTTCACCCAACTAATACAGCTTCTCAACAAAGCAAAATTGTATGACTAAAACTGACTTTGCCCATCACTGGAATGTAAACTGCGGCATAGTCAAAGTACTTGAAAAATAGAAGCCATAAACTTGAATAGATGAGTACTAATTATAACTATAATTTAGTTCGGCAACAAAACATGTATTTGCTGGTAAATGATAATTAAATTTCCTACGCTACTTACATTACCTATTGCATCTTTCTTTTCGCTTGTTATTTAGATTGAATTGTGCAGATTTGTAATATAAATGAATAATTAATAATAACAAAGTCGCTGACCTTACGATAAAATCTACAATTATCAGTGTACTCACAGAAGTTTGCCACTAATTACAGTGAATCATGTCATATGTTAGGTGTGGCGCCCGTTTTCTATTTAGTAATAACATCAGTGGCGGATTTACAGATTTGCTATACAATTTTTGCCGACTCCAAATTTTAAAGATCGTGTTCACAGTAAACACGATAACTTTCGAAAAAATCATTTTTTCATTTCAATTTTGTGCATGCCTTAATTTTTTTTATATATTTATTTGACAGGAGAGAAGCCGTTAAATAAAAAATTGCCGCTTATAATTGTTCCGATTGGCATTTTCTGAAAAAGTTGCCTTTGTGAAAAAGTTAACAATTATTATAGTACTAATGTAAATATTAAATTTAGATAATTCGTGCATGAGCGCTTTAGGCATGCTGATTTTGTTTTCCCAGACTTATTCTTACCATAAACAAAATAATAAATGTAGCAATTTTGTAAATCGGAATAGAAAATTTAATCTGTCGCCCTTTAAAATTTGCCGCCCTAGACTTTAGCCTACTCACACTCAGCCTGCTGGTAAATCCGTCACTGAATAACATGCCTCAATAATTTTCTCTGTGCTTTGGTTTGCTACAAAAAATATGCATTTGCATGTTTAATTTATCATCTGCCCTATTGTTGGCAGTAAAAATGTCGACATTGACAAACTAATTTCCACATTTTCAAATTAAAGAAATAATTCACGGAAGAAGGGGGTCAATCGAATGTAATTTTGATGTCTTGGAAGTAACAATAAGTGATAATGAATTAAAAAAACTGAAGAACACGCTTTATGAGTAATCAAACTGAAAAGTAGAGAATAATTCTTAGTTTGAGAATGGAATGATTAACAAGAAAATTAATTTTATTGTGCTAAAATCGTGGGGTGCTTAGTACTGCATTTATACACCAACTCTGCGTTTCAAAATAGAAAGAATAGTAAGAAATTACAACAGTTGATATCAAGCACCCCACGGCTATTACCACAATGACATTAAATTTCTAGTTAATCATTTTATTCTTTAATTAACAATTTTTTTTACTGTTTAGTTCGCTCACCTTTGCAGTGTGTTTTTTAGTTTTTTTGGAACCGCAATTTATTATTTACCAATATCTAATAATTGATAACACAGCTTCATAATAAAAAAAAATATTGTAAAAATCAACTATTAAAATCGATATAATACCGCACCGGAAACACAATAGATGCATTATCAGTTGTTTGTAAGAATTCTGAATAATGCCAGTGACAGTAACAACAATTTAGTTTATGTAATCCATGCGTTATGCTCCAAAAACCGCCTCTTTGCGATAATCGCTGGTATCAGCTTGAAACTTTGTATAAAGGTTGCAAAAAATACGTGCAATAAAATAGTACTAACCCGCAAATGCAAAACCTTGCACGACATTGTTTAAATGACAATATTGTGCTATTTTCTAGTAGAATTACTCGTTCATTCGTGAATATCTTTTTTGCTCTTGATTATAAAGGAAAAATGTAGATTACTTTTTTTTGTCTTCTAAAAACGAACAATATGAAACCAACCGCGTCGAAAAATATTGATTAGATCAAAAGTTATTGATGATTAAGTTTAAATAAACATTAGTTAGATTAAACAATATTAGATTATTTTGTTAACAATGACAATATCCTGTAATTGTGCTTAATTACTGTACTCCGTCAACAGATCACGTGTGCCAAACCCGCAATCGGTAAGTTGAATAGTTAATGAGTTATAGCGTTATAAACAAATTGACGTAGCATTTTTTGCAATAAACCTGTACCATTTTGTCACTTTCCCTGCATGACGCTGATTTTTTCTAAGGTAGATTACGTACGGTGTAATCGAGCGGCGTCGTTATTTTTTCAAAAATTGCATTTGCACGGCCAAGATAATTATTTAATTATACGCCCTTACTTGTAAAATGCAATATATTGTTAATGAGACCTGATTTTGTAACTTTTGACAACGCACATCGATAGGAAATTGATTGAGCTTTCAATAACACTGAACAAAATCAACTTTCGTTAATAAACAACCGAGATATAAGCCGGCAAAGTTGACAGTCAATTGTTCAACAATTTGGGCGAGTAGAGGTAAAAAAAAATACGAGCACGACCGGGAGACGGAGTGCTTTCATCACTCCAAAGATCATCCGATTAAATAGACAATATTTGCGGAAAAAAAAATTGTTAAAACTCGGGAATGCGTGGAAAATATCAGTTACTGCCGTCGGCCGAGGAGTGGGGGAAGCGCTCGAGCCGCACGGCCGACGCGCTGAAAATCTTCACGCAGCCATTCAAATTGGACGGTGCTACTTAAAGTCGACTTTTCTTGGGATACAATGAAGATATTTGGATGATTTTTTTTTTATTTCATACCTCGCGCCGAGAGAAATCTATTGCCGTTGTCGAAAATCAGGAAATATTGAAACCTGAGTAGATGCGTTTGCGTCAAACAAAGTATACATTTTTTGTTATCTTATTTGTAGAAAAACAATGTTATTTTTATAAATAATAAATGAATGTTACTGTATGATTAACAAAAAAAGCTTCTCTCTTGTCTACGGTATACAAGTTAATATTAAACACCAGGGAAAGTGACAAAGTGGTACAGGTTTATTGCAAAAAAATGCTACGTCAATTTGTTTATAACGCTATAACTCATTAACTATTCAACTTACCGATTGCGGGTTTGGCACACGTGATCTGTTGACGGAGTACAGTAATTGAGCACAATTACAGGATATTGTCATTGTTAACAAAATAATCTAATATTGTTTAATCTAGCTAATGTTTATTTAAACTTAATCATCAATAACTTTTGATCTAATCAATATTTTTCGACGCGGTTGGTTTCATATTGTTCGTTTTTAGAAGACAAAAAAGAAGTATTTTACATTTTTCCTTTATAATCAAGAGCAAAAAAGATATTCACGATTGAACGAGTAATTCTACTAGAAAATAGCACAATATTGTCATTTAAACAATGTCGTGCAAGGTTTTGCATTTGCGGGTTAGTACTATTTTATTGCACGTATTTTTTGCAACCTATATACAAAGTTTCAAGCTGATACCAGCGATTATCGCGCTAAACTCTAAATCACCTGGACTATATGATGGTATTTGATACGCTAAAGGCGGTGAGCGGCGACGTGTGGTGGTAAAGGGCTTTGTAGTGAAACAATCATATCAAAGGACTCAATGCACCAGCACCCACTACCAGAGCTGTGAATAATATATATTTTATTTTATACGTCCAACGTATTTGAAACTTGGAATCTTTTTTAAGCTCTACTAAGTAGACTAAGCAAACTTAAATTGAACATCAATCAGCAAATCATTAAAAAATAAATGAAAATATAATGAAAATAAATAAATAAAAAATAAAATGGTATATCACACTACAAGGGCAGAAAGTTTCAGATTCCTGCACGGCTTCGCCTCAAGCATCATGGCGCGCAGTTCAGTCTCTCAAACTTTTTGCCTGTGTTGTGTCACCGAATAGATATTGAATATCAATATCTATTCGGTGACACAATATCTATTCGGTGGTTGTGTATACTATTTTTCTTCATTCACGGCCGAAGGTACGTACTTGCTGCTTCTGTTGGGAGACACAAAGTCCGACATTTATGCTTTGGTTTGATTTTTTCAGTAGTTCCGGTTGTCGATGATACTTTTGGCAGTTGCACGTAGGTCTTTTCCAAAGAGGGGGTGATTTGTATCATGAAACCCCTTCCGTTAAAGCCTTTTCGACAAAAGAACGGCTATAACAAAACAAATAACGATTTATATGAATCGTAGTCGTACTCCAAATATATATTTCGTACTCTAGTTTTGATTATACAACGAAAACACACACAAATTGTTACAATAATAATTTTCCTGTAAACATATTATGTAGTGTTCATTTATTTTGGCAAAACACATTCACTTACACAATCTCGCTGAAACTTAATAGCCAAGACGAGAGCTCGCAGCATATTCTCGGCTTAAGGCGCAGTTCAACGGCAAGTGGCGAGCCCTGCCTATTATAATTATTGGATCTCCCAGCTCAAGGTTTAGTACCTGTTTGTTAAATATAAACCCTCCTTGCATCAGTAAAATATCGCTGAGCCGTTATAGACTTGTCTAGTCTGCCTCTAGTTCAGCTGCAAATATAACTCAGTGTAGTTCCATGA
This sequence comes from Galerucella pusilla, assembly GCA_910591695.1. Lineage (NCBI taxonomy): Eukaryota > Metazoa > Arthropoda > Insecta > Coleoptera > Chrysomelidae > Galerucella > Galerucella pusilla. Next base: position 21,860 of record CAJUYI010000137.1, read on the forward strand.
AGTAATGAAGTGGCGTTCTCTACTCAGAGATTGTCCATCGCAGACGGATCCACTTTTCATGCGTAGACTAGATGACAAATTCTCTTAGTGTGGTGACGAATATTAGGGTCGTCTATCATTCTCAGACTTTTTGTGAGAAAAATGCTAGCCAATTCATTGTAAATTGCAGTTTCTTCAGTTGTGATTTGAGTCAGGTTCAAAAAAACAAGGCTGCACGAGCGCACCTACCTCACATTCTCGCTCGGCTACTCTCGCGAATTTGTACTGACGACATAAAAAATCTACACAGTCAGTGTTTTTACAGAAAGCACTCTTTTGATTTATTCATCAAGTGTTTATACAGTGCGTCCATAAAGTAACAAATAAATTTATTTATTATCACCTTCATGTGATGACGTAATCACCATTTTTTTAATGAATCCCCCCCTTTTTCAATTTTTGGGATTGCTCTTGCTAAGCTGATTTTAAAAATGTATAAAAAGTTGTTTTTAAATGGATAAAGGGTGGGCAAAGATGAGAATTTCGAGTATTATTGTTTATTTAGCTAATAATGAATTTTTGCATTACTGCATATTTGTTGAATATATATGGGTGATAAATATTTTTGGCCCGCAAGTGTAGTTTTTGCTAAAATAGTTTTGTTGAATAATAGGGAGACATTGTGAATGACAACTTTTCACTGTTAATTGCTTTCATAATCAAATGTGTTAACTAAACAATTATTCTTTTGTCCCTGAAGGTCTCTTTTACGTTTACTTATGTAACAGATTCATCAATCTCTGCCGAGTAGTCTTTCAATCCACAAAAGAGAGGAGTTTGTTATTTTAATTTTCGAGTTGTGCGTTCATTTCAAAAGGCGATAACGCGTAGTGTCAACTGTCTTTGACATTGAGAGCAACCAATCATTTACATTAGTGTAATATAGCTTCAGTTATCACCAAAGGCGTATGTAATTAAAGCAGCATGTTTAATTATTAAGTAAACATGTCAGTTTCTTTACATTTAAAACAACAACCCTTAGAATAATACATTTTTGTTTGGTTTTACTTAATGTAAATGCATCAAAGCGAAATAAATGAAAGTTGTTTATAGTCCCTTAAAAGTGAAATTGTTGATGAATTATGGCGTGGTTTTGACACATTCTCATTTGTAATTGAAAAATTCCTGAAATAAGTATGCCCTTTACACTAGGAAACGCAATCTCGTGAGATTGAGGTTTTCAGCCGAGATATCGCAATGAATAACAAAACCGCGAGATCTCTTTTTTTATATACAATTAATACATTTAACACTTAAATAGTGACCATGCTTGCACCTTATTTAGTCGTTTTTTTAAAGCGAAGTATCGTTCCACAATTAATTGTTATTTTTGATGTCAAACAAATGCTTCTGCTTTATTATTACACCCTCTATAACTATGACTTAGACCGTTGGAAAATATTTTCTACGGGCTTTCCAACGAAGTATTACAAGTAGAGGGTTGCATTTAAATTTTTATAGGTGGGACATAGGGGGTTGATGGGGGTGCGTTATACCTCATGTCATTTCAGTTCCCCCTTTCTACCTCAGGTACAATTTTAAAGTTTTTTTGATATTTGTTCTCGTTCACGAGGTACAGCCCATTGTCAGTTTTGAAATTGACACCCTGTTTATCTGTTACTGCTGGTGTAATGAATAATATTATTCTTGTCCTGAAATTATTCTTTGTAGGACATAAGAACATGTTTGTTTCTCTTGAAATATTTTTCAGTAGGTACATGTACGCAAGCGAACTTAGGAAGCATCAAAAATGAGAAGAAAAATGAACATATTATATGCACGACAATTAAAACTCCAGCTGATGTGTTTAAACTGGAAAGAAAAGAAAATAAACCAATTTTAGTCGCTTCCATTGATTTTTCTCTTTGTTTTTATATAGATGCCTCAATTGGTGAGTTGTCTAGAAAATAGACCAGGAAATATATACATCGTCTTTATTTACCACTAGGTACAAAGTTTCGATAATTGCGATATTTTGTTGTGATAGCTATTTCATGTCATACGGGACTAATAACTAAAAAATACCCGACAAGATCTGCGTTTTATTATTGAAGGGATATACCGCAAGTTCCACAACTGCGAAACTTTTTGGTAATAGTAGAATATCTACCGGAGAACTTAAATAGTGATCTATACGTATTCTCTAAAAAAGAACCATTCTTGGATAGCTGATTCTCTGGTTAATAACCAATGAAATTTTGAATAAAAATTTGTATATAATTTAAAACTATAACAACGAATATTCAGATTAAAGAAATATCAACATATACAGTGTGGAAACAAGTTATGGAATAAAATTCTTTGTCATTATTTTAGAAAATTATAAAAAATGTCTTTTGAATTGAGTTGTGCGTTATGTAAACATAAATTTAAATGTACAGGGTGATTCACGCGAGTATGCCATAGTCGGTGTTGTTTTTCTTAATGAAACACCCTGTATATTTGCATATTTTTGAGATCCTCTTAATGAACCGATTCCAACAAACTAAATAATGTATGGTCAATAATTAATTATACAGGGTGAAATTTTAAAATTAATAATTTATTAAACTTGAAATATTGGTACTTTTTTAAATTAGCTAAATATGGATTTATCGAAAATCTGAACTAACTAATTATTAGACGTATTTGTATAATAAACAAAACCTGCTACGCCCATGAATTTTATCATAAATACCTAAAAATTGCCTAAAAACGCCAATAATTAGACAAAATCGGATTGTTTTAAATCGGTAAATAATGTGGATTGTTTTCTATTCTGTCAGTTGTTGATGTGTTGACAGTTTATACTGAAAAAGTAAAATCTTTGTCAAACACTCTTTCCTTGTCGACATAACAATGAAATATTCAACTAAGACTCACCGAATTGAGATTTTAATGATGATCGGGTACGGGGATAACTACAGAAGTCAAGTTGGAGTGGCAAACTTATTTAATCACAGGTATCCCCAATTGCCTAATATTTTACGAAGTACTGTGTCTAAAATTCATGCACAATTCAGAGAACTTGGACATGTCAAACCATTAAAAAAAAAACCACACTTCGTTGTAGATGATGTGAAAGTGGATATTTTGTCGAAGATAATCCAACTTCAGGTACACGTCAAATTTCCCGTGAAAATAATGTTATTCATACAACTGTTTTAAGATGTCTTCATGAAGAAAAACTTCATCCCTACAAATTAACTTTTGTGCAGAATTAACAGAAGACGATCCAGATAGTAGAATGGATTTCTGCGAAAGATTGATGAATAAGCTGAACAGAAATGAGATAGATTGGTATCATTCTTTTTTCTGACGAATCAACATTTACATTGAATGGAGAGGTGAGCCGACAGAACTGTAGATATTGGTCAGCAGAGAATCCTAATTGGATGCGTGAAACACATACTCAGTACCCTCAAAAGGTGAACGTTTGGGCCGGTATCATATCATGTGTAAGAACTTATTTAGATGAAATCTTCCCCAATAAATGGATTGGACGAAGAGGTACTATTGAGTGGCCAGCTAGATAGCCAGACCTTACGCCGCTACATTTTTTTTTGTTGGGTTATCTCAAGAACAAAGTATATGCAACACAACCAACTAGCATTGTAGACCTCAAAGACAGGATAACTACAGAAATACGGAATATTTCACCTCAAACTTTAAACAAAGTTAAGGAGTTCAATAGGATACTGTGCTATTGCCAACAACTAGGTGGAGAACATTTTGAGCATTTATTTCGATGTATTAAAATCAAATACATCAAGTATCTTATGCTGGCTGAATGACGTAAGTCCAAGCCAAAAAAAAAAAAAAATAAAGTATCTTATGTATGAGTTTAATAACTGTAAAAATAAAAATTTCACCCTGTATAATTCATAATTGACCATACATCATTTAGTTTGTTGGAATCGGTTCATTGAGAGGATTCCAAAAATATACAAATATACAGGGTATTTCATTGAAAAAAACCAACACCGACTATGGCATACTTGCGTGAATCACCCTGTACATTTACATTTATGTTTACATAACGCACAACTCAATCCAAAAGTTGACGTGTCTCAGCATTTCTCATAGTTTTCTAAAATAATGATATACCTACATAATTTTATTCCATAAGTGGTTTCCACACTGTATAACTTCTAGCTATCAAAAAACCATGACTCTTTAACCGAGAAAAAACAAGCACTTCTTAGGCTATATGCCCCGACAGACATTGCCTTTCTGTTCTAAGTTGAACAGGGTTGATATATCTACACGATATAACTATCCATTCTGGTTTGCATTTAGAAGGGACATTATTTGCAGACCAGTATTTGCGCCTCATCAGTATAAGGTAGATATTCTTCAATATACGCCGAAACCAGTCGGCAAGTGATGTTTTTTTTTCCAATTGAATACCAGAATGGTTATATCTTAGATATACCAACCCCGGTTAACTCAGACGACGAGTAATTCAATGTCTGCCGAGGTATATAGCCCAAGAAGTAGTTGCTTCTTCCTAGTTGAACGGTTATTATCTTTAAAAAAATATTTTTCCAAATCTTTGTAATGTTTTATAATAGTATGAAATCTATCTCCGCTATCTATTGGTAACACGCTTGACTGAATACGACAATTTTACAGAAAACTGTAATTAAGTGTACTTTTACTTGTATGTAGTCGAGTACAAAAATTATGAGCAATAATAAAATGGTAATTGAATATATTTGATGGTCATATCTTCCTAATATATTTAAAGTAGACAGAGAAGTCAAAGAAGCAGCTATAACCATTACCGAAGTTGAACATAAGTCACGGTTTTAATAGTTTGTATGTGACATTTCAAACTGCTAAAAACTTTTTATATCCCTCAGAACTACAAGCAAGTCTTGTAAACATTATTTATATTGTTGGTATTAGTCATTCTTAGGTCATTGTCGCTTAAGGTAATATAGGGTGTGAGAGAAGCCCATGCATTACGGTTGTCGGGATGAAGATTAAATAAGTCTGAGCAATTCAGAGAGTTAAAGTGGATTTGCTACAATGTACCATCGAGTTATTTATTAAAATCACTCGTTATAAATTATATCAATATATGAACCAGTTTTTAATCGCAATTTAAAATTATATAATTGCAAATTATACTCAATTAATTTACCATTAATAATCAGAGAATAATAACAACATACGACATACGTCTATTTGTGGTAGATATATTTGTGTTGGTCCCTATACTACCTTCCATCTCTAAAGGCGCGCCCACAGTATGCCGCGAATTGCCGTTGGCAAAGTCAGCGACTATAAAACGTCTACATATGTGTTGGCATTTATTTAGTTTAGTCGCATAATGTTCACAGATAAGGACGATTCGGATATATATTTAATAAATTAATTACTTTCTCGTTCGTCCAATCCATTTTGAAGCACGTGCTAACTGGCAAACGCTGAATCTCACCTTAAGCCGCGAAAGGCCAGTGGTTGGTACGTCTCCAATCTCCGTTCTCATTGGCTTCCTTTGAAGGAGACCGAAACTTCAGCGATTTTCATTGGCTGGCTTATTAGCACATGCCAACGGCCGCGGCCAATTGGCAAATAGTGGCATAAGACAATTTGAATTCGGCCAATAGTATACTATTTCAATTATTGATTGATAGTTTATCATTTAAGGTCCTTATGCCTATATTCTTGTAATTATCTACCACTTGTTTTGGTCTCATGCTACATCTTTCCAATTCGTTATTTCCTCTTCAGCAGCATTTTCTATTACTGCTTCCTTCCACTTTCACCTCGGCTTTCCTCTATTTTTCTTTCCTTCTGTTAATTTCCATACGACCTCCTTCAAGTCCCTTGTTGACTCCGTTTGTTTCATATGGCCTGACCACTACCACCTTTCTTAAGGGACATCTACCAAATTCGACCTTGCACAATTATGCTTTGTATATTTTTTTGTTTCCCTACGTCCTCACGTTTAAGTTCACATAACGAAAATTTTATTAGAAATATGAAAGCTCCGCTACATGTAGGTAGCCAAGCGGTCCAAGCGGATTTTGGTTCACGTGTTACTCTATAAGCTTCGTCAGTACTGAACTGGGAGACCGCCGAGACCGGCGAGCGTTGTATCAACAATGGAACGGCACGCGACTACCTAAGCAGAGAGACAATGTCAGTCATAGAAGGATAGAGATTCTGAGATTTTTATATAGTATTCATAAAGCTTCAAATTAGACCCCTTATAAATTAGTTTTTCCATTCAATCCATATTTAATTAAACTTTGCTTAGTATGTGTATTTTTCATATTTTTTTCAACAAAATTTGGTAAGCATTTCAAAGTTTTTATTCAATGAGAACTCTAAGTTCAACATTAATCTACATGATATATTTTTTTCTTAATTTTCAATACATCCATTACTTCAAAATTCTTTGCCAAAAATACTTCGATATTTTGTCAAATCGCTGCCGATAGATTCCCCTTAACAGATTACATCAATTATTAGCCCATAAATGTCATTGTTTTCCATTCTTCCTCTGTTTGCATCTCCAATACGTCCGCCAGTCTAAGATCTCATTTATCGTTAATTAGTACTCCTAGGTATATATGGTTGTATAAATATCTTTTATATATTCCTCGTGGCATTACTTATTCTTTTGTTTGAAAACTAACTATTCATCTTGACAACGGTAGCTGGAACGCTACCGAAACGTCGTGATAAAAATATAAAAACATAATATTGTGGTGTGATTCCCAAAAAATAAGAAAAGGGAATATGGTTGGGTGTTCCTTTCCGTTTTTTCTGCTGGAACGTTTCTGGTTCTTTCTTTATAGTTTTATTTCTCAGATCCATAGTATCTATATTGGATTTTCATTTCCTTTATAGGTATTTTTTTTGCTGCTATTATTAGAGTGCTGCTATTTTCTTGAACTCTTATTTTTTTCCATACTTTCAAAACAAAACACTGTTAACAATGGTTATTCCTGATTAATAAGAAACCATAAGCCAAATTATTTTGTAACCAATAAACTGTTCATTCAATTGTAATCCGTTCTCCATTGAGGAACTTCTACATCTCAAGATATATTTAATATCGTTCTGTGCATCCTTTATAATATTGAATATTTTATGAGTGCTTTCTAAAATGGTCATTAGGAGATGAAATATATATTTGCTTGGTATGAATACCCTGCAATTACCGGAGTAACCATATACCACCAATAAATGAACAAAACAACGAGTTTTTACAAATTATGATCTAGAATGGCCAGTATTCAGTATGGCAGAAGTCAAATAAATTCTTGATTCTATTTTTAACGTACAAACCTGTGCAGAAATTTATTATTGCGAAGCAGAAATGTAGATTGTAAAACGTGTTCGACAAATTAAACTTTTAAACGCAGTAGTAGTTATTGTATGTGTATATAATTTTCTTCTTTAAAGGCTATTAATAATCTTAAAAGGTTTTCTACAAACGTATTGGAATTAATTACAAAAAACAAACCAAATTAAATGGGAACTTGAAGTTTTTTACGACCATCTTGATTTTTTTTGTGTATTTAGCTTGAGGGGCATCTACCAAATTTGACACTGCACAATTATGCTTTGTATATTTTTTTGTTTCCCTACGTCCTCACGTTCCCTTCACTAGAAAAAGGAAGTTGAAGGATCTTCCACCACTTTCCTACAATGGTGAGGTTATTCCATTTGCAGCGGAAGTAAAATATTTGTGGATTATCCTAGATAAGAAACTTACTTGGAACGCTCACTTGGAAAAAGTTATCCATAAGGCCAGACTATCTTTATCTCAGTATTCTGGGAATGACCTCTGACATAATGCCTCCACCAGTAAACTACGACCTGCCTTACACATAGAGATGAATGGGTCCTCCGTAAGGATGAACTATTAAGAGCAGAC
>CAJUYI010000137.1:34947-55912 GCA_910591695.1 Galerucella pusilla
CTAACCTAACCTAACCTAACCTAACCTAACCTAACCTAACCTAACCTCACGTTTAAGTTCACATAACGAAAATTTTATTAGAAATATGAAAGCTCCGAACATGTAGGTAGCCAAGCGGTCCATTTTTATCCGATATTTTAGTGGTAGCAACCGAATTTCAATAAGGAATTGTACGGTCATAAGTAATTTGAGGATCCTGAGATTTTTATATAGTATGCATAAAGCTTAAAATTAGACTTCTTATCAATTAGTTTTTCCATTTAATCCATATTTAATTCTTTACAAGGGCTCAAACTTTGCTTAATATGTGTAATTACCTCATGATTCGTATTTTTTTCAACAAAATTTGGTTAGCATTTCAAAGTTTTTATTCGATGAGAACTCTAAGTTCAACATTAATCTACATGATATATATTTTTCTTAATTTTCAATACATCCATTACCTCAAAATTCTTTGCCAAAAATGTTTCGGTATTTTCTCAAATCGCTGCCGATAGATTCCCCTTAATTTACAATCTACATCATTAAAAAGTATGAGGTAAATGAGATACATGTTTTGGGCAAGAAAGGGAAATATCCAGTGATATTTCACCTTATGCTATTGCCGTTTAGTTTTCAAGCAGGTCTGGAGGCCAGGTTTTAGCAAGTCTTCCTATGGAAGAACCATTGTTGAAAAGCTCTTCTACTAACTAATTTGTATGATGCATGGTACGTTTTTTGTATGACGCCGTAGCTTGATGGATTTCATCTCTGATGGAAGGAATCTTTAGGTCGTCATGCAGTGTTTGATTACTGACATACCATGGTGCATCCGCTATCGACCTTAGCAGCTTTCACTGAAATCTGTGGATGGTGTTAAGCGACGTTGGTTCTGCACACCCCCATAGATGGAGTCCATGAGTCCAGATAGGTTTGAGCATCGTTTTATATAGCAGGATTTTATTGTGGAGAGAGAGTTTTGATCGCCGACCTAGTAGTCAGTAAATCTGTCGATACTTAAGGTCAAGCTGTTGTCTTCTCATTTTAATGTGTTTGTTCCATCTTAGACGTTGGTCCAGATGGATACCAAGATATTTTGTCTCTGATGCAGTAGGTATGCATACGTTATCCATCCTTGCAGATGGGCATTTGTTATGACGCGTGGTAAATGTTACTTAGACTGATTATTTTAGTTCGCCATCGTGTATACTATACATTGAGCACGTTGAGATGGTTTTGCATATATTGAGAAGCTGTTGTAGGGTCTCTGTCTACTGAAAGTATCGCCACATCGTCAGCAGAGGAAGCAATTGTGGTATTGTTGGTTTTGGGTATATCGGACGTATGGTGTAGGAAGAGCAGCGGACCTAGAACACTGCCTTGTGGGACTCCAGGTTTTATGGGGCATATTCTCGACTGCTGGTTATCGAATGTGACGGAGAAATGTCTATTGGCGGGGTGAGATTTAAGTAGAAGGAAATAGTTACTGGATAACACATTTTTCAGTATGCCAAACTTTATCAAAAGCTTGGAAGATATCTAGAAACAAGGCGTGGCAATATTTCTTTTCTTCAAGACATTGTGAAATTTGATTAACTATTCGATGAACTTGTTGAGAGGATGAATGGTCTTCGCGGAAGCCGAATTTGTGTGGCAGTAGTGTTTGGAGACTAGACCTTCTTGATTAAATTAAAATTGTGAATGTGTTATTGTATATTTCGTAAGCATAAACTACAAAAGCTACATTAAAATAGAGTTGGATGATATTCCAGAAGTAAAATATCGTATGTCCAGCGAAGAAAGTTACTCCGAGGGAAATTTTTGGATAAAAAACTATAGAATATATTTAGAGAAATGAAACGTCTGCTGTTCGAAAGGATGGATGAGAGACAGATGACATCGAGGATTAAGTGAAACTAAAAAATATTAAAGAAAGAAGCATTTTGATGGGATGATTCCAGGCTGATTTACATTGGCAACTAACTGTGGAGTTATAATTTGTTTCAAGTAAAACTGCATAACAACGGATTAACTACTATAATTGTGCTAATATCGCAGACAAATCCGCGAATATCTTGATATGTAACCCTATTTATTTCTTTAAACTCAATTCCATTTTATTTTGTTGTCCTTGAACTGAATTATGTTACTAACACGTACAAAATAAGTTATTGCTAAAAGATTAGTAAATGCCTATTTTGCATTAAACATTGTAACCAAAGAAAAATTCCGGTAGCCGCGTTTGGTTCCGCTGATTATTAACTGTCATTTTACTGCATATTCAAGAGGTCTTTTCTTTGTATTTTTAAGACGCTAATGAAAAGGAAAAAGGTGACGGCAAACTTCATTGAATAATTTTATTAGCAAACTTTTAGTACCTACTAGCAACATCCAACAATGGTTCATGAATTTTAAATATAATATCCAATTTCTCAGCATTTTCTGCACTTTTATTATCCGGTTTGACAATGTAGTTTATTGCTGAGTATAATGGAATTACTTCGAAACTACTGAATGATACTCATAACGCTACAATATTTTACACTTGGACGTTTAATATTTAATTTTCTTTGGTGGCGAGATGCAGTTATTCTTAAATTAAAACCGTCTGAACAAAAGTATTTATTATACGTGCCCTGACTTTCGCAATAATGTTAAAAATAATAAAATATGGAATGTTTCACCAGTTTATCGTAATTTAATTAAAATTCACCAAACAATATTAACCGATGCGTAGTCATTAATCCACATAACAAAAGCTATAAATATTGAATTTTGAAGGTTACTATGTAAAATCACAAAATGCAGGGTTAAGCAAAAAAAAACATAACAAAACATGATAATGAATGCTGGTGATATGTCAAATTTTTTGGAAGCTTCTTCGTTTGGTAGGAGCAAAACTCATGAATAGGCATGATGACATCCACTGAGTATAACTGAAATAATTATTTGAAATAATTTACATAACAATTGTGATTATATTCATTTTGCTTGAAAAATAAATACAAATATGACAATCCGCCATCTTAGCTAAAATACCCATCACTAACGTGTGACGTCAACCTTTTGTTTATCGTTTAAGATTTTATCGTATTTTCTTGTTTTTCTTCGTTTAAATGATTTTCACCAACTCGTTATAGAATTTTTGACCATTATGCGTTCTCTCTAATGTCATTTTAGTTACCATAGGAACGGTTTTGAAATGTTTTTGATGTCCCTTCACGTTCACGAGGTACAGCCCATTGTAAGTTTTAAATTTGACACCCTGTATAAATTTATGGTGTATGTTTTTCTCTGGAATGTTTTTAAAGCCAAACTTTTTTTACATCGCCTTAAAATTGTTCGTCCATCTATGGCATGTCGCTTTTTGGCATTCGTTATAAGGACTATATTCAACGCATAAATATGACGTAGAATAGTGCTAAAGAGATTTGGATGGAGAACGACAAGGATAATATGAACCACTATTCGAAAGAGAGAGACAATAATTATTCTATTAGATCATCCCCTCTACCAAAACGTGTGTTAATTGTCCTTACTTTTAACCGTTGTGTTTTGGTAGAGGAGATTGATACAATCGTGAGTATCACACATAGAACAATTCTTCTCTCTCTTTTCAGTAGTGCTGTTTATTTTATCCTTGTCGTACTTGTGTGAATCGTGTGACCTATTTAATTTTTTCGCAATCTGTATGTTTTAGTATATGAGATGGAATTAGTGCAGAGCAGAATATGTTAAAATCGCAGTTGAGCTTATAAACCTTCAGCAGAATAAAAATAATTTAAAAAGAACTTCATAGTATGGAGATTTAAAATTGTCGCAAGAGAAAGAAGTTATCGAGGAAAGTAACTTTTCATTTATTTAGATTAGGCAAAATGCAAATGCTAAGTTTTCATTAGTTGTCAAAATTGTCAAAACCTAAAAATGTTATCCAAAGTTTATAAAGTTGAATGAGAGTTTTTTTTCCATCATAGCTCTTGTAATAGGATATATACCATATAGCCCTAAAATATTTTTGTATTTGAAACAAATGTCACAAACGGTATTAAAAATTTAACATTTCATTGATTCACGGAAATGAAATAATCGCCCTTATAAACCTTCCTCAGTATGAACTAGTGGTCTCTTGAACCCCCCATTGCGGACCATTCACATCAATGTCCGTAAAGGTATGAGAAACAGTCCTTTGATGCAAGATAATTATCAACGCACAATTTGGTTTGATATGTGAATAACATTTCAAAGGGCTTCCTAGTTGCATACAATTTGCCATACTGTGCGTTACCTACAAGATAATTATTCCCGATATTATGTTAGTAAAGTGGATTGCTAAATAATTGAAAATTATAATCAAAGCCGGTGTAAATCAAACAAAGGTGGACCTAATCGTATCACCTTACAGTATATCAATAGCAGGTGTTTCGTTCAACCCTTAAATGTAAAATCAGTGTCACATCAGAAATATTACCTACCATAGCCTGTTTTTTGTCCAGTAGTCCCATTTTTTTATCGTGAATTTCATTCCTTCACCGTTCTTCAACGCTGGAATTCTTACAGTATTTTAAGTTTGATACCTTCTTATTAGTTTATTCCATATCTACCATTGGGTGATGGTGTATCTGCATATCAGGTCGAGATATATGCTATCTTGGAATGTGCGCTGATAAACCTAGACAGAGGTTATGTGGATCGACGCATAACCATATACTCCGACAGTCAGGCAGCAATTAAAGCCCTGAGTGGGGTATACCAGCAATTCAGGACTTGCTAACGAATGTCGAGAACGACTTGCTAATCTTGTGGTGCGGCTAGAATGGATTCCAGCCCACTCTGGTTTTGAAGGCAACGAGATGGCGGATGCACTGGTTGCGGAAGGGGCGGCAGCTCCTTTCTGCGGCCCGGGCCCGACCCTGGGCCTAACAAAACAAAAAATACGCAAGTAGACGAAGAAGTTTCTGAGGAATCAGCACCTCGCTCATTGGAATGCTCTGCAGGGTCCTAGACAATCCAAACTTCTACTGAAGGGATGGACTGATGGACACGCTGGGCAGCTACTGAATTTCCAAGGAGTAGGCTAAGGAAGATATCAGGACTCCTAACAGGGCACTGCTGTATGAGGAAACACCTCCACAACTTAGGAGTAGAGGAAAGTTCCCTATGTAGGGGTTGCGGCATGACTGACGAAACGTCAGTCCATGTTCTCTTAGAGTGTCCACACTGGGCTGTACTACGCAGGCGAATCTTCGGAGTCCCTGTTATGGCCCCTGGAGACACAAGCAGACATTCACTGAAAAAGGTTGTGGCCTTTATTGAAGGGCTCGGCTTCATGGATGTCTAGGTAGCAGGAATGGCACAATGGGCCCGCCAGTGGCCTCAGTGCCGGAACCTTGGCTTGAGTTTGTCCAGGACAAGGCTCACATTTATAGATAGTAGTAATAGTAGTTATTCCATATCTTAACCTTTATTCAGATTTCTGGTTTGTTCGTGAAATTTTTTTGGTTTTGCGACTTAAAAGAGTATCTAAGAAGAAAATAAAAATATATAAGGTTTGTTAGTTCTAATAAGTCTCATATCCCATGACTGCAACAATTTAAAGACTAATAAAAGTTCAATTAGTTAAAAGATTTCAAAGGAAAATGTTTACTTGAATTTTCGTTTAAGCACTTAGAATTGGAAACTTTTATTACAAGAGTTGTAGTACATGATTGTTGTGGAAAAAGTCATATTTTTTAAAAGATACCAATATTTTTGAAATCGAAAATAATTGCGTGGTATTATATATAATGGCAATAACAATTTGCTTCAATATCCCGTTTGTGGTCCTTTTGTTATCAAAAGGAAATAACAGTTATCCAGTAGGATTATTAAATAGCGGAAAATTATAAATTTATAAATTTACGAGTTAAAGCCAATTAATTTTATGGTTAGCAAACGATCAATGTTTCGTTTTACTACGGTTTCAACAAAGGTCAATATATAGTCGAACTATCGACTATGGATCATAAAAAGATATGTTAATAAAATTAAAAACCAAACTCATAATTCAAGCTCTAGCTAGGGTGTGTAAACGGGTGAGTAAATGCGAACGAGTACGACTACGAATTTGCATACTGAAGGCTATTTTTACTTCCGCCCCTATGCTGTTCGTCATTTAACCCTTTAGCGATCTCGGTCATTAGTATGACATTACAGAACTCTGTGTATAAGAAAAACAGTAGCTGCCATTCATACGATGACTCACATCACAATTTCCAGTTAATTAAACTGAAACTAAAGAAATAATATTTTCACACTTCAACAAAATAAATATGTAATCATTAACTATAGTTAATAAAATCCAAAAAATTGTGAAACGGATTGACGCAGGTCAAAATGTTGGGTTATTGAAATGAAATTACAATATTTTAACCAAGAATTTGTTGTGCTTTGGCACGTGGCACCGACGTGCACGTCTGTGCGTGCTGCGTCTTTTGATATTAACGATTATTCAGGACCAATTAAACATTTTGAGAAAGTAACTGTGTTAGCGAAACGCGTCACAACTTTAAGTTGAACATAGGTTCAGATATAATGTAGATTTTAACAAATAAAATTGTTTTATTGCATCTTTTAATTCTAAAGAATCTAAGAAACTTGAACATATGCACGAGCCTTCGCGCGAAAGCTTGTGTCATTTCTTTAATCACTGGTCAACTTACTGGAACGTTTTTGTTATCAAGTTCAAGTTTACGATATTCTGATAAACGTACACGTTTTAGTTTTCCTTGTCCTTCAGAACATTGTGATTGCATTTTATCTTTATTTTTAATTATTCTACGAAGAGTAGATTTTGGCACATTATATTCGACACAGACTTCACCGCGTATCTTCCCACGTTATAAACGTATTTTAACTTAACGTATATTAAATTTTCACTCACTGATATGACTTTGAGCGTACGTTTTGGCATTTTTCAAAAAAACTAAAATAAGAATAAGTAAGTAGGCAAACAAAACCGATGATATCTCAATTACAGAGGTTAATGCATACATTCACTCGCTGTCTCAGTTATAGATAAAATGGAAAAACGAATCCCAGATATAGAAGTTTGCTTCGTCCCACTAGGTTTGGGTTGAGTGAGTCTATAAGGCTGCGACTGCGACTCGCAAGAGTCTATTATGGCGTCCCACTAACAGAGATAATTCAGTACCAAAGTGTTGGGACCTTAGCATGAGTTCCATTTATAGAAGTTTCTTACTTATCCAGTTCCCACTTAAACAGTTTTACAGAAAACTATCCTAAAATTGAAAAAGGAGAGACATTTTCTGTTACTTCCTTCACATTTTATACATATTCCATAAGATAAAAGGAATCAATTCGGATAAAAGTTTTAAAAAACAATTTTCTTCTAAAATGCTTGCCATAAATTTAAGTATTATCGCACAACGACATTCTCGGATAATACCAACATAAATATTTAGGTATCTTTTGTGTTGACTCAAATAAGTCATATGTTCAACACTTTATAGCGTATTGCGTTAGATTCTTTGTTCTACGACTGGCAAATATCCAACTTTTATCTGGAAATACCATTCGTTTAGAAGTTAGATTTCAAATTTATCACTTTAAGAATACTGACTTTGTGACATTTTTGTATTAACGTTATATTTCATTAGGCCGTATTCATAAAAAAAGGTTATGCTTATACTTGCAGAATATAAAGTAAATCTTTCAACTTATACCTATACAGTATGAGCATATCATTCACGAAAACTCATTCATAAACGTTTTACTCTAAATAAAAGGGATATCCTTCAATAACTTTGAGTGTGGTCAGTAGCAGACTCAGTCGTATAGTGATCAGTTGTAGCGATGGCAGATGTTGTGGAACTGAGAGAGATTAAACACTACAAGCAGCGTTTATCCACACCTGTTCGTGATTACAAAAAATTATACCGGTTTGAAGAGGAAAATGTGCAATGGATTCACAATATATTTTTGGGGATAAATAAGGCTGAAACACGAGAAAGTGCGTGTAAATATTTGAAATAAAAAAATTGTAATACAAACTCATTCAATAATATAAATGGTTAAAATCTAAAAAGTATATTTCTTTGATTTGGTATCTGATCTCAATGATTTAATAATAAAATCCCTTATTGTACAGTAAACAGTAACAGATCCGTAGTAGATAGAATTTAGATACGAACACTAACTATTATTTACCAGCCAAATAGTTCAGTTCTCAAATAATCATACTATTAAGAATTATCTTTTCGAAGAAACGACTAAGATACGATACTATTGTTACCAAATTAACGACTACCTGCTGTGGGATTTTCTCTTGAATCAATTATACGTTGGTGTAAAGTTAAAACGAAACAGCTTGGAATGGAGTGTACTTACCAGTATTAGCAGTTTCTTAATGAGCTCCATATCTATCTAATACAGCGTAGCGTGTTAGATACTACAGGTAACTTATTAAAATAATTGGAGTGGATAGTAGTTCTTGATCAGTAGGGCTTGAACAATCGAATATTCTGCACTAAGCTTAAAATAGTGGAAGAAGAAGAATGTAGATTATGTGTCATGAAAGAAGAAACCTCAATCCACATACTTGCGAATTGCTTAGCAATTCCGAATCCTAGGACAGAACGACTAGGAAATTATTGGACAAAAGAGGGACATTTACCCAAGTTAAAGCCTGCAGATATCCTAAAATTCTTCCGGGTAATAGGACTAAAAGAGCTACTAGTCTCAGAGACTTTCCTCAGGAACTAAGTGTGTAATGAATGTATCGTCGATTGATACTTGGTAGATTATAGGTGTGGAAGGGCCTCTGAATAGGTGGTGTAGCTTGTCACTCGGTGGGTCATCTTACAGGAATAAAACAACTACCTGTAGCACTGGGACACGTTCTGTTTATTACTATAACTTACTATTATACATTAAACTACTTATTACTAACACTAATATTAATAGTAATGGTAATCATAATTATAATGAGAATCGATAATTAGAATGCCTCCTAAAACACTATCGTTAGCATATTTATACGACGAGTCAAGTTCATCATAAGTAAATATAAATAATACTATTTATGTTTATTTCACGCTCTGAACTTGACTTCGTACGTGCAACCTTCCTAATTCTTATTTATATAACGATTCATGATTTATTGGAATTAGCTCCAAGGGAATTTATGTCTTTTTGATTAAATATTATTAAAACTTATTGTTTTGACCAAAAGGCATCACACCTTCCCCTTTTACAAAAAGAATAAATTCCGTTAAACTTCCTTTCCCCCTAATGAAATGAATTTACAAATCTCCTAAAAATAAATGATTATTAAATAATGTCATTAACCTACGGTTACATAATTACATATATTTATGAACTTATGTATGTCCATTGTCTTTAAAAATTGTTTGTAAACACACTCGCGCTTTTGATTCTACACCTTTACAATTTTTAAGTCATTTTACAGTAAGGGTATAGTCTGTTTTTGTGTATTTCTTTGCCATATTGACTTGACACTTGTGACATTGCTTAATATATTTTCTTACATCTTTTTCCATGTTTTTCTATCTAAAATTCGCTCTTAATTTTTTCAATAGCCTGTTATTTCCTACATGACCTCCAAATAAAGGATCATTATGATAGGTTTCTAAAATCTGTTGCTTTTCTTTTTCTTCTTCCACCATCTTTGATATATCGCAAATACATATTTGTACGTTTTTTAACGTATTATTTCCTTTTTCCATAAACTCTTTTATAGTGCACTGTGTGAAAATAATATCATTCATATATATTTTCATCCTTTTTATTCCATTTTTTACCGCTAGCTTATCAAGCTGAACTAACGTTTGACCTAAATCAAAGTTAACTACATCGGTATTTCATAAGGCTTGGCTAAATCTCATCCTGTTTTTGATCCGTATGTTCATCTTTAGCGAAACTCGGTTATTTTCAAATTGCAGAATTGGTAATTTATGCACCTCTAAAACACTATCGTTAGCATATTTATACGATGAGTCAAGTTCATCATAAGTAAATATAAATAATACTATTTATGTTTATTTCACGCTCTGAACTTGACTTCGTACGTGCAACCTTCCTAATTCTTATTTATATAACGATTCATGATTTATTGGAATTAGCTTCAAGGGAATTTATGTCTTTTTAATTAAATATTATTAAAACTTATTGTTTTGACCAAAAAGCATCACAAGTGAAAATAAGGGGGCACAATAAATCTTTTAGGTCTCAGTGAATGTCACCCCAGCATACGATCATATATACATTCATATATACATTGCCATAGACATTCTTTTCTCAAACATTCTTGCAGTTGAATTTTTTACAAATTATAATATACCTATAAGTGAAGCAAACTAAATAAGAAATTTCGATATTTTAAAAACGTTGTTTGTTTTATTCCGTAGATCACCGGCATATTCGATATATATATATATATATATATATATATATATATATTTATTCCCATTTTATATAATACAATAACAAACCCTAAGTAATACCAAAATAAAGGGTTCCCTTATTGGACCTGATTGTATTATGATTGACGTCGGGCGATTTGAAAACTTTTCAAGTATATCTTCTCCGTCCGAATTGAATCATATTTACGTGAGATTTTTATTTGATTTTTCCCCTTGTTAGGTTTGAAAAAGTATTTCAATAACATTGTTGATATCGAGTCCGGCGGGAACTACGTTTCGGCACAATTGCATCTCGTCTAAGCACGTGTGTGCTCTTTACCGCTGTGTTTTACAACTTGATGTCTCTAATTCGACATAGTGCCCCTTTGCGACCGTGTTTTGGACTCACTCTCTCACTGAGATGAATAGATTGTCGCCAAGGGTAATTAGATAGGACCGTAGGGTTCCAGACGACACGGACAAATTCGAGTGACACTCTTGAACAATGACTTATTCACAAATAAAATATTTAGGTGTAACTATTAAGTTCTCATAAGCACTTAACTCCATTATTCGACTATCGACATTATTATAAAGATCTTTGTTCGCTATTTACTAATTATTTTTCACATTGTCTGGAAACCATTTATACTTTCAATTGTTAAATTATTTTAAAAATGCAAAATAATGTGCTCACGTTTAAAATATATTAATTATATAATTCAATAAATTAGAGTTATGACATTCTGGATCAAGTTATAATCAAAGGCATCATTTTAATTAATTCAACCCCTTGATGATATCTTTCTACCCTCACGCGATTGTTGAGAGCACACGGTTTTCATTTTCCCACGAAAAATTAATTAATTGTTAATTAAAATATATATAAACTAGGTACTCTGTTTCACCCATCATGTTGTTGTTTGTAAAAGTACCCAATTGCGGGAAAGAAATCACCTCTTCACATTAATTTTGATGATCCTAATTGATAAATGAGTCTATTCTGAAAAACAGTACAAGTACAATACAATTAAAATAAAGTATGCTGGATGAACAAAATATATGAATAAATATTTTTTTCAACATTCATAGATGGAAAAACCATAATATATGATGATAGTGTCAAATAATTTCTTGCATTAAATAGACTCAATAAACTGAACAGTATTTTAAAATGAGCATTTACTTGATATAAGCATTTCCGGTATATACAGATTGCGAAAAGTCTATTCGAGCCATGCGATTTACACAAGTACAACAAGGAAAATATGAGAAAAACTATTTGAAAGAGAGAGAGAAGAATAATTGTGCGCAGTGAGCTGTTGCCAAATGTACTTATTTGTAAAGGTTTATCCCAATTTTTGTCGGCAACAATGTTAAATACCAATAATTGTTAAATCAAAAGCAGTGTATAGATTTTATTTATCGCAGATTGTAATAATATTACCAATCTCGATTTTCTCCCACTAAATACGGCGTTAAAAGTCAAATGCAATATAAGTTATTTATTCCTTTGAAATTACCAAATATTCTAAACTGGTAGCTGGAACTGAACACACGCCCAACGCTGACTGCGAACAATTATTTTTCTCTCTCGTTCAAGTAGTTTTTCTCATATTTTCCTTGTCGTACTTGTGTAAATTGTATGGCTCGAATAGACTTTTCGCCATATGTATGTAAGATCGTTATAGTTGCAGTTTGCGTGGACCACACAATTTAATCTACGGAGGGGGTCACACAAACCAATGCACACTACTTTTTGGCGACAATATTAGTTGAATTGCAAGAAAATGCTAGAGCAGGTAGATTTTTAATTTTAATTTATCGTTTTTCAAGAATTTTTTATTTCCAAAATTTATTTGAGAGCTAACTTCAAATACTACATACGTGTTAAGAGTTATAAAGTTATAAATTAGATTGAAACGTTTTTTTTTGCAAAGCGGATTATGTTCCCTGTAGTATGCTCATTAATATTTTTCCCCCTACCCCTATAGAAAGTACACACTTTCCTCCCTCAAATCAGGAAGGAAACTCATACTTTTCCTCCCCCTCATTTCAAGTAAGTTGTAAACGATGAAACTTGTGAATTCATTATATTCATATTGTTTCCATAATTTCTAGAATATCCTGTATATCCTGTTTTTTGGTAAAAATCAAACATTAATGTTACTTCAACGTAGTTCTTCAATACAAATTTCAACTTGAGGAATCTTAGATATACATTTTTTGAGTTCAGAATAAGAAAAGCATAGTATGCTGTGGCTCACTGACAGTAAACACGGCGATTGACTTTTGAGGTGCAGAGTCGCTACATTCATTAAACTTAGTTGAATTTTTGAAAAATGGAGAGCGATTCAAGTGATTTTGAATTTTCAAATACACCACCTAATATTTAGGAACAAGCTAACATAGCGTCATTAACCTTACTACCACAAAAATCTAAAGACAGGTATGAGAAACAATATGCACAATATAAGCAATGGGCTGAAGACAACAAGATACATAAATATTCAGAGAATGTTTTACTGGCATATTTTTCACTACAAGGAAAATCATTAAAAGCTTCAACACTTTGGTCTAAATATTCAATGCTACGCACAATGATACAAATGAAGGACAATGTCGATATTAAATATCCAAAGTTGATTGCATTTCTAAAACGTCAAAATGCCGGATACAAACCAAATAAAGCTAAAACTTTTACAAGAGAAGAAATAAGTACATTCTTAATGGAAGCCCCCGAAGATGTTTTTTTATTAATGAAGGTAAGAAATGAAATCCCATGCAAATAATTTAATTTTTGATATAAAATATTCATAGGTAATCCTTGTTATTGGAATTTCTGGAGCATGTCGATGTGATGAGCTTATTAAAATGACTATGGATGATATTGAAGAGAAAGACAATCTTTCAGTCATAAATATCCACACTTCAAAAATGTATAAACAACGAACTTTCGTTATCAATACTACAACAGATAAGGGCCCAAATTTTGTTCAAATCGTTAAAAAGTATATCTGTCTACGTCCTAAAACTGAGCATAAACGATTGTTGGTATGCTCCAAAGCAGGCAAATATATAAATCAAGTGTTTGGCCACAAAAAATTGCAGAATATCTCAATCTTCCAAATGCCAAACATTACACAGGGCACAGTTTCAGAAGAACTTCAGCAACTCTGTTAGTAAACGCTGGTGGGGATATTTTAGCTCTAAAACAGCATGGCGGTTGGAAATCAACCAATATCGCAGAAGGTTATGTAGAACAATCTTACACAAAAAAAAGAAAAAATTTCTGATCAAATTATGGGAAATAATGTAGAACCTGAATTTGATCAAAATCAGCCAAGCACTTCTAGAAGTTACCACCATTACGATGTACTAAGCGAAAATATTTCAAATACTAAAGCTCCTGTTCAAACCCTATCTTCTTCCAATGGTGTTCATATAAGTGCTGCTCAAAACTGCACATTCAATATTAACATAAATAATTCTAAAATATAGTTAAACAATACTATGTACTTAATTGTATAACATATATTGATAAATTTGTTTAATAAATAATTCTTGTGTTCTTAATTATACTCGTTACCTATTTGTGTCGTAAATAAATTTTCAAAAAAAGGTGGGTAGGAGAAAAATCATATGTATCACATGGGAGTAAAGTGCCTTTTCCTCCCTAGTAATACAAATAGCTATTGTTGTACCGGAAAATTAAACCGCAGTCTTCTCTATATTTCCATTCATACGTTTAGTTGGTGTTCCAGCAACCATTATCAAGAGTAATTAATTTTTTTTTTAATTTTGTCCTTATCTGACAGAAAAAAATTCGACAAGTGGACAATCAATAATATTTTTAAGCTTAAGACTGCATAATATTTCTGAGGTCCATTCACAGCAGTGGCGGCTCCTCGAAGGAGGCTAAAGGTACCGATTGAACAGTACGCGGCGCACGACGTAAACTTACGGCAGAATCTGTCCACCTTGACTCACGTCTGCCTTTGTGTAGAGTGGAGTGTTAGGATAGACTTAGTTCGTTGTATGTACTTCCTTAAAAATGTCTCTGTCAAAGAATAAGGGTTTTATAGAATATAGAATTTCATTAGCCTGCATATAGCCTGCCATTAACTTAAAAATAATGGAATAATTCAACAAATCAAGCCCACCGGCAACTCTGCTCTGCTGAACGTTTGCGTCCAAATCAAACTACATTTGGTATCGGCGTAAACGGACGACGCACTTGAGTCGAGAGTGCGCTCAGCTCGGCGTAGTCCTAACAATCCAGCATAACTAAATTCCATCTCATTGATTTGAGCGTCTTTAGGCAGCGTTCGACAGACTGTGAGTTTTGCGCCGCGCACTGTCCTAACAATCCGTACCTCACCAATCCTCACCAATTTAATCAGCAAATAGCACCAGACATATTTTGTTGATTATTCCTCATTTTATTCCTGTGTATCTAATAATCTTGAATTCCCCGTTTTTAGTAGTTAGTTTTAAATCTGATAGTGCCCTGATTGTACAAACATCTCAATGCCTAAGCACATGCTGCTCAACGCTGTTGCCATTTTTTACCGTAAGAAAATAGTTGAAATGGCAACACTCTGAGGAGGTTTGCTTCTATGGAATGCGAGCTACGAGACATCTGTAATGGCGGGACATTACAAAAATAAAATCGTTGGAACGAGACTAAATTCTTATTCTAAATACATTACAAGATGTTTATTTTGAACATTTTTTTGTAAATCACAAAAATAATTTGATCACTAACTTATTCCGATTTTTTGATTGTGTATATTTCACAAAAAGTGTGCCATTTTTCGCAACTTTATCAACTTTCAATTCATATGGAATCAGCTGTTGATTACTCTACTTTCTTATTTTTTTATATTCACGATACGCGAGCAATCATTTGTTTGAACACGTCAAATAATCAACTTAAACAAGAGTTAAAAAAGTGATCTATTCATCTTTTATCAATCCAGTTTCACTCAATTGGCTTTTCTGACCCGCATGTTTGACAATTCACCCGCACCATATTACGAAATCGACTTTTCTATTCTTCGACACGTATCTCAATGGCAACTTAAGATTCGCATTCTTTGATGGAGGGGAAATTAAAACCTGTTATGGGAAGTCTAAAAAGGGGTCAGACTGAAATGACCTCAAACTTTACAAATGCATGGGGGAATTATTTTTTGCATTTCATGTACGCTGATACTAATTGGAGTGAATAATAATAAGGAAAATGAAAATAGAGTACTCAGACAAAAGATTAAACAATTTCTGGTCACTCACTGTCGATGCCAAACATTTTTAGGGCTGTTTCATCAGGAACATACCTGGAATATTTTGAGCACTTCTGAAACACCTGTTTTACTCAAAAGTTGGTAATGATTTAATACCAGTATCTAAATATGATCTTTTTAAATATATTCACATAGTTGTTAAAATGTAATCATGTTAAATTTAAAAACTAGCATAGAGCAGAGGGTGAAGTATTTTAATTCAGAAGAACATTTTACCAATTTCGTATTCAATTACGAGTAGAAATTTCTAATTGCAGCAGCTTGATTAAAAATTTGCGGCACGTTAATATTAAAATTAATGTACGCTACAGTTGAATGTACATCTGCAGGGGTGGATTGAAACTTTTTGGTGTTTTAAATGGTAGACAGATACCAGAGAATCTATACAAGCGTAAACATTTTTGAATTCGCTAATTCTACGTTTCACAGCACTATTCACTCCATTTTTTCGAGATTAAAATGATTTTTATAGGTCCATGTCACGTCACAAGTTATTTTTACAACTGCTTTGTGGATAAGCAAGGCATTATTTGTACGGAGCTTCTTCATGCAGACTGCACTAAGAGTTTTGAAAGGTGCCCTTACAATACACTGTTGCCTACGGTCTCTGATTTTTAGTACAAGAATATATCTAGTGTAGTTATACGGTTTTGAAAGTTTGATCGTAAAATTTCCAGTGAGGCGTAAAAAGATTAATTAGAGGATCTGAATATAACAATATTCATTGGTGGAGACTCTATCAGAGTGCTGATTGGCAATGAATAGTGGAGATATGTCTCATAATAAAATCACAATAAAACAACTGGAGAATTTTTTTAACTCACAATGAAAACGAAGTCTAAGAGCAAAAAGATGAGCGAGTAAGTAGAGCAACGATAAGTAGTCACTATAACTATAAAAAACGGAACATACAGATTGCGATATTTCTATTCGCGACATAGGATTTACACAAGTACGACAAGGAAAATGCTAGAAAAACTACTTGAAAGAATAATTGTGCGCAGTCAGATGTTGCCAAATGTACCTACTTATCTGTAAATCTTATTCCCTATTTTGGTCGGCAACAATGTTAAATACTAATAATTGTTAAATTGAGAGCAGTGTATATATTGCAGATTGTAATTTGTCGAAATTTCTTCTTGAACTATATTATTTTATACTTATTTGTGTTGATCTCACTTATTTTTCAGAAGTCAATATTATTTCATTTTTCATTTTTCTCCAATAATTTTACTCCTTCGGGCACCTGCTCTCATCACGACAGTCACAATAACAGTCAGAATATTTTAAGTATTAGAGAATTTTCTGAAAACGAAATTTTAGTGGCTACTAAGAAACTTAAGCCCAAACAGACAAACGGACCCGATTTAATACCGGCCTTCTTAGTCAAGGATTGTGCGTATACTTTGTGCAAACCCCTCTATAGAATTTTTAATCTCATTCTCAATCTTAGGAAGTTTCCCGATTGTTGGAAGGTTTCTAGGATTTGCCCCATATTTAAAAAAGGTTTAAAGAATGACATAAGTAATTATCGTCCAGTAGCTATTTTGAACAATTTCGCCAAAGTGTTCGAAATAGTCGTCCATAATCACCTTGCGTTTCATGTCAATAATATCATCATACCTAAACAACACGGTTTCATATCTGGTAGGTCCACAGTTACGAATCTATTTTGCGTAACCCAATTCATTTGTGAAGTGCTGGAGAAGAAAAGTCAAGTTGATATTATCTGACTTTTCTAAAGCTTTTGACAAAATTGACCATGGCCTACTTTTACATAAACTTAATTTAATTGGTGTAGATGACATGTTAATTGCCATACTTAGTTCTTATCTTAATGATCGCACTCAATATGTTCAAACTTTAGGATACAAACCTCAACCTTTTCTCCAAACTTCAGGTGTCCCACAGGGCTCTATATTGGGTCCCTTACTATTCAACATTTTTATAAATGACATTACCGAAGATCTGGATGCTGACATTGATAAAGACATATATGCTGATAATATGAAACTATACTGTGAAATAAACTCCGTTAATGACTGCTTAAAACTTCTGAGAAACCTTAATTTGGTCAATAATTGGTGTATCAGAAACAAGCTTTCTATGAACCCAATTAAATGCAACGTAATGTCCTTTTGTCGGAAAGAAACAACTATCCAATTTGAATACACCTTGTGCAACATTGTCCTCGACAGAAAAGATGTCCTGAAAGATCTGGGTGTTTATTTTGATCAAAGGTTATCTTTTGTTCCTCATATACAAAAAACGGTCTCTGCAGCATATCGGTCGCTGGGTTTCATAGTTAGAAATGCGAAATGTTTCAAAAATATTAACACATTGAATATTTTGTTCTCGGCATTTGTAAGATCGCAACTGGAGTATGCATGTGTTATTTGGAGCCCGAATTATAATATTCATGTTTCTGCTTTGGAACGAGTACAAAGAAGATACTTTAAGTCAGCTTCTTATATCTTGGACGGTCTTTATCTTGTTAGAGGCACATCTCAAGAACACTTTTATTCTCGTTTTAATAGCAGTAGTTTACTTCGTCGTCGCTCAATGCATTTAGTTATGTTCTTATATAAAATTGTTAATTATATTATCAAATGTGATATTATTGTATCGCTACTAAATTTCAGAGTTCCTAGAACAAATTCTAGATCCAATAGCCTTTTCTATGAATTACCACATAGGACAAACGCTAACAAATTTTCACCATTAAACCAACTTATCATTGAATACTCCTCGATTGAGTCAAACATAGATATTTTCTGCACAAATAATAGACAAATAAAACGAATCTTTCTCCGGGGTAATTCATAGGAAAGATTTCACTTCGCATATAATGTTTGTGTAAGTCTCTTTTTGTGAGAGCCTATAGCTGCTGTATATGAGTGCTTACTTTTTTTTCCCTAATACTACATTGTATTATTTTCTTTTTATTTTTTTTTTCTCACCTGTCATTATTATCCTGTGTTTGTCCTTATCCTGTAATGGGGCTTGTCCGAGGATATTGTAATTAAATAAACAAATAAATAATTAAATGAATAAATACAGCACTATCTCGTGTAAAAGCTAAATACAAAATAAGTTATTTATTCCTTAGAAAGTACCAAACATTCTAATCTGGCAACGCTACTTTCATATCAGATTGTTAGCTGGAGCTGAACACACGCCCAACGCTGACTGCGAACAATTATTCTCCTCTCTCTTTCAAGTAGTTTTCCTTATATTTTCCTTGCCGTACTTGTGTAAATCGTATGTCGCGAATAGACTTTTCGTGATCTGTGTAAGAAAATTCATAGAAGGGTACAAAACATAGAGATAGTTATCACCTGCGAAAAGTGTAAATAGGCAGATCCAAATCTGTAAAATCCATGGATATTAATTAAATTTGGCGACGCGGCGTCGACACTTGTCATGACTTGTGTCAAACATTGTTAAGGCCATTTTGCAAATTAGCGTTCGACACGAAACCCGGAATTCCTATTCACTCACTCATAACATTCCACTCATAATCTACCACTATATTTCCCGCCATCGCCGAGCTGTTGGTTTCCCTTCGACAATTAAACTCAAAGTCACGAATGAAAAATTTTTATTACGGACTGGCACCATTCACTCTATATATCAGATGTCTAATCTCATGAATCAGACACCTAATGTGTTAAAACCGCTATCAACACTCAAATTCCGAAGATACTTATTCGTTTATATTTGTTCAATCAATTCATTATAATTTATCTCATTTACATAACTTTCGTGCTTATGTATATTTCATTTAACCACGCATTTGAAACAAAAAATATGAATTGGTTGTTAAATTTTTAAAATCTATTCAGTCATTCACTGTTAATAAATCTATTCATGGACAGTCGCAACTTATATTATTGTTACACCAAAGTTTTTATTATGGTGCATGAAAAATTAAACTCTCCCCACTTTGAATCAGAAAACAAAGCAAGATGTATTACCAGCATATGAAAGTATTTTAAAAATATGGCACACCAATTACAACCATGAACTTATTTCTTTCACCATAGAAAGTGTGAGACTTGGGGGCGCCATCTTTAGATTCTGTCGAGTTAACACTAACAAGGTGAAAATATTAAAGGTGAAATATTGAAGCTCTCGGAATTTTTGGACTTTCTTTGTCATTTCATTCAAACTGACTCAGAATTTGATTGTCAAATGTCAAAAAATGGACCATAAGCCAACGGACACACTGAACGAGTTATGTCAATCAATTTAAATCAGGTGAAAGTCGAACTGACGTAACCTTACGGAAACTGTCACACAATTAGATCGATCGCTGTCACATCCAGTAGAGATGATTGCTCTTATTTTACTCGACACTCGATACAGCTGTGCATGCGTGAATAGTGATAATAGTATTAATTTGTTCTGAAACTTCGGTATTTTATTCACATGTTTATTTCTTACAAACAAGAAAATTGTATCAGTTTAGAAAGATCTAAAAATATAGCTGTTAAATGTCATATTAAAAAATTTTGATGCTTGATTAAGGTGACGATCATTTCAAGTATTACTTACTTTTCATATTCAAACATAATATAGCTCAACAAAAATGAAATAATTGATAGATCGATTGAACAATGTTAGAGAATCTCATTAGCAGGAGATTGAAACTTTTCAATAAGGTAGTAAGATCATAATTTTCCTCTGGTTTCTGATTCTGCTTCTATAAAAACGAAAATGGTATTTATAAGTAAACCCACAGATGTATTGGAAAATGTATTTAAATACAGGCGTCCACAAAAGAATGTATTACCTTGTAGGTAATAAAAGATGGTTTATTTTATAGAAATCAAACTTACTGAGTGCAGCACACTACACTCATCCAGAATACACATGGACTCGTGGACATCTATTAGTAGCTGGAATTACTATACCACGGCATTACAGTTTTAGACAAATCTTCTGAAAGCAACACTCTCCTATTTTTAGTTTTCCCACCCTGGGGCGCTTTTTTTTTTCTTGCTTCAAGCATTTTTATATCTGTGTAATGAATGTATCGTCGATGGATACTTTGGTAGATTATAGGTGTGGAATGGCCTCTGAATAGGAGGTGTTACTGGTCACTCAGAGGGTCATCTTACAGGAATAAAACAACTTCCTGTAGCACTGGGATACGTTTTATTTATTACTTAAACTCACGTTCTATTTATTACTTAAACTTACTACTATACATTAATTGAATAGATGAGGCTTTTACTTGATGTAGATCCATAGTAAGTT
>CAJUYI010000137.1:60912-95802 GCA_910591695.1 Galerucella pusilla
TTAAATATCACTGCAGTAAGGAAGAGAAAAGGAAATCTTGATTTTTTCTTCAATACATTTTGTCTGGAATGTCAAAATTTCCTAGCGATTTGCGAAAAAAGTACATTATTTGCAGCATCAATAGTTTTCACACCGACGTCGATTAATGACTTTTAATAAATATCTAGG
This sequence comes from Galerucella pusilla, assembly GCA_910591695.1. NCBI lineage: Eukaryota > Metazoa > Arthropoda > Insecta > Coleoptera > Chrysomelidae > Galerucella > Galerucella pusilla. The sequence goes on from CAJUYI010000137.1 coordinate 61,081, forward strand.
GTTATGTTATTGTAAGTTTCGTAGAGATTTCCAATTATTTAAAAACAAAATACAGTATACAGTGATGGGAAAATGTGTGGAACAAAGTAAATATCTCTGGAATTATTAGAGATATCAAAATGAAATTTGGAAGGTGGATACTACAGTAGATTACCTATTTGTTTTCATATTTTTTAACAATTTTGAACATCCGGTTTTACCGGAAGTAGTCGAATTTAAAATTTGCAATGGAACACCCTGTGTTATTTCAGTTTCTGATGAAACATTTTATAACGAATACAAAAATATCGGGTTCGATATTTTTTATTCCAATACCTACCGAGATATTAACAGAAAAGTAACTGAGGAAAGGAAAAATTTGATGATAGCTGGTAGTCCATGAAATTCATTGTAGAAGTGACAGTAGTTGTCAAAATAAGTTATTAGTGTTTGTTTCAAATACGAACGTAAAAAGATTGTATTGTTTTGATTGTTTTTGAATGTTTTGAAAATCACTTAGTTTCAGTGAATAATTATGATTATTTCTTTAAAGGATATTAGATTTTTCCTTTCCTTAATTACTTTCCTGTTAATATCTCGGTAGGTATTGAAATAAAAAATATCGGACCCGATATTTTTGTATTTGTAATAAAATGTTTCATCAGAAACTAAAATAATATACAGGGTGTTCCATTGCAAATTTTAAAATCGACATTCAAAATTGTTAAAAAATATGAAAACAGATAGGCAATCTACTGTAGTATCCACCTTCCAAATTTCATTTTGATATCTCTAATAATTCCAGAGATATTCACTTGGTTCCACACATTTGTCCATCACTGTATATCACTTGCTATAATAATGTGGTAAGAGAATTTTAAGAATCGGTTTTGAGTTTATCTTTCACAAACGAAGATACTTATTCTCTTTATAATATCAGTATAGAGGTATACATAAGTACAAGTTAAGCACGATTGACATTTATAATTCACTGTTTTTTAAACAACAGGACTATTATTTTCAATACAACGTGCTGGCTCTGATGTAATCTTTTGTATGGAAATTGAAAAAGGCAAATAAAAATTTCAATAAAATGTCATGCACTGCTCTTTTTTCCACATTTTTTGTAATTAAATCTTTATCAGTAGAAACTATGAAAGCCGGTGACCACCGAGAAATAAATTCATACCGTTAGGTTTACCGGAAAAATATAATTTCAAAAGATAGTTTCTGATAAAATTGCAAATTAACGATGGTGGATGAACGGAGCAAGTACTAACATTGGACTGAATTTTAACAAGATATCCGTCGATCAACGTTCCAATTTCAATTTGGATCGTGACAACGCTTCCAGCTTATTGGAAACACTACCGAATTCATGTATAAAATGGGAAATTATTTCATATTAATTTCCCGATATATTGTCAATAAATTTTAAAATATCCTTGAATTTACTATTTGGGCCCTTACTTTGTGGAATCTACTCATATTACTTTTTAAATGAAACTAACTGTTTCTAATTAATAAAATAAAAAATATAATTCATTCTACTTCAAAGAAAAATATATATGAAAAAATTCTACATTACTGTAATGATGTCGATATATTGAAATATCATCATCAGAATGACAGAAGTTACAGTTTTCTGTATTTTTGCTAGACCAAATAGTGTTGTTGACTTGTTATTGACTTATATAGGTATATGAATAGAAAAAAGAAGAAGATTTGATATTACAAATATTAGAGCTTAGGTATTATAAGCCATATGTGGATATCCTGGATATTTTTCTCCCATTTCAGATCATTATAATTGTTGAATGATATAAGTAGGTAACCAAGGAGAACTATTTCTGCTGATATTTATCATTGTTACTTAAGAAGACAATTTAATTGTGAAGAGCTCACTAGATTTGTCTGGTCATTGACGACTTCATATGGTGAGTCTCATAAGTGTCTTCTAATTTCTAATTCTTCAAGGAAATCTGCTAAAAGTCTGTGGCAAATGGAGCTCTCCAATGCCAACACACCCTTAGACACACACTCACACTCAAGGAAATTTGTAGTACTTCTAGTTCTGTATTATTTTCTTTTATTTTTTGGGAATCAAACCACAATAATGTTTTTTATTTTTTATTGAAATTGAAAATAACAATTATTTGCCATTTTTAGATGTTCTTATCAATAAAACACCTACAGGGTATGAAACAAGTGTTTATCGTAAGCCAAGACACACTAATAGGTATTTGAATTTTGAATCAAATCATGCTATAAGCGTAAAAAAAGGGGTAGTGAAATCTTTATACGATAGGGCCAGAATCATTTGTTCTAATGATAATCATTATTTCACAAAGGAGAAAACTCTACTAAAAAATGTTTTAAATGCCAATAATTACCCGGCAGAATTTGTAAATAAAGAAATTAGGAATATAGAGAAGGGCTTATTGTTAATACCCCATAATAATAACAATAATATTAATAATTCAGCTAACATGATTTTCAAAACCTTGATAATACCGTATGTTAAGGGTTTATCAGAAAGAATTAAGAAAATTGGTAATCAATTCAATATTCGAACTAGCTTCAAATCTAACAATACGTTGAGATCTATACTAACAAAAACAAACCAAAAAAATGAAGAACAATCTTCAAAAAATTGCATATATCAGATATCTTGTGAATGCGACAAATTCTATTTAGGTGAAACATCTAGACCATTGAAAGTTCGAATAAGTGAACATGAAAAATATATCAAAGATAGGGAGTTCTTTAAGTCAGGTATTTGTAAACATGCTTGGAAAAAGGGGCATAAAATTCAATGGGATTCGACAAAAATAATATTGAAAGAGCCCAACAATAAAAGACGAAAAATCGAAGAAAGTGCTTTAATACAACTAAATGCAGATGAATGTGTAGCTAGTATTTCAGCCGAATGTAGTCAAATTTGGTTACCAATGTTAGAAAGAGAAATTTACAATAATCAATTACCTGCGTTATCAGGATAGCATAATAAGTTCTTATCCAGGTTTTTCCTATGATTTATCATTGGAATGTTGTTAATCGATACACACTTCAATACACAAAATCACCAAACTGAGTCATACATATTTTGAAAACAAAAATAATCATACACAAAAAAGTAATAACAAACGCGTTTTATCAACAACATTTCCAAAATAAGCGAAAAAAAGCGCAATCCCATTAAAAACCGTTCCTGGAACGTGCACTTCACTGGATTCCATTTCTAGTAGACTATCATATCTTTGGAATGTCATAAAGTAAAATATTTTATTTCAAATTTTTCGGAGATTCAGATATGAATGGACCTTAATAAAATTTGACAACAAAGTTTTGTAGTCTTAAGCTTCAAAATATTGTTGATTGTCTAGTTGTCATATTTTTTTCGTTGTGTCAAATAGGGACCAAAAATCATTTTATTGTTAGTTAATCTTGACAAAGGTAGCTGGAACGCTACCGAAACGTCGAAATAAAAAAATAAAAAACATTATTGTGGTTTGATTCCCAAAAAATAAGAGAAAAAAATAACAAGTAATGCCACAAGGAGCTTACAGAAGATTTCTAGTTCTGTGTTAGGTGTTAATGTATGTTTGGTATCAAGCGGATGGTTTGCGTAATGTTATTTATTTGGTTGTTTTAATCTGTATGCTCGTAGGTGCTCATCTCATTGTATCTAATTTCAAAATTTCGAATGGTTTGATCAATATAGACAACATTAAATTCTTGACGATTAAGTACCTATATATCCCTGACTTTTTAAATGGGGGTATTTTTGTTCTAGAAGCTCGATAAAAACACTAAGCAATAAACTTGATAGCTATGAATGTATACCTACATACTCAATTTATAATTAAACATACAACTTACAAGATAATTCTAAGCTCATGTCATTGGATGTTACCAATATGTTCCCTAAAATTCCTCCCATAACACCTTGAAAAATTACTAGAGGATGAAAACATTAATAAATAAATAAATAAATAATATCAGATCATCATCAATATAATTATCAATAATTTAGAATTTTCATATATTTTTAAGTGGAATTTATTAGAGACAGTTAGTTTTATTTAATATATGAGGTTAATTGTTCTAATTGTAATCAGTTACCGGCTTCACGAAGGCTCAATCAAAATAATTCTTTAGAAAATATAATCAAAAGCATAGTCTCGAATTAAACAGATAGATTTATAGAACCAAATTGAATCATATTATAATTTAATCCCAGGGCATCAGCAAATACTGGTTGAAGATAATAATCCTTACACAAATCCAGGCAATAATTTAACCTTTTTTATGTAAACCATGTCAGTGACAGTTATGTCGAAGTCGAATCCCTAAAAGGGTAACCACTCTTTTTGGGGGAATGCGAATTGTCGCTAACTATCCCATTTTCTCGCCGGTCTCAGTTACGCACTTCCATATAATCCCAGGCATTACCCCCAGGAACCGGACTGGAACTATGTATCACGCTGATTCAGACTACTGAAACTTGATATTATGTATGTTTACCAGGGCAGTGAGGAAAGTGTTAACAATAAATTATTATTTGACAGAATTTTTTTGTTGGTATGAAAACACTTTGAAGAAGTTTATCAAAATTATCTTATAGATCAACTTTTTTCATAGAATTTACTTTCCAGTGATATCTAAGTTTAAAACTGTGGAATTTTTATAAAATAAACCCAGAAATTGTTCAACAAAGTGCGTGGATACATGAAATATGTATCACGAATTGTATGTATGTATGTCTATATATTGGGGTGACATTTACTGAGACCAAAAAAATCTTTCGTGCCCCCTTACTTACACTTAGTCCCTGAGGAAAAACTCAGAGACTAGTAGCTTCTTTAGTAGTATGGGAGACATTTTAGGATATCTGCAGGCTTTAACTTAGTTAAATGTCTTTTTTCTATCCAACAATCTCCTAGGTGTTGTGCCCTAGGATTCTGAACGAATTAAAGTTATATTTATCCATTCGGGAATTATCGAAGACTTTGTTCTCAAAATTATCTCATATAATTCAGGCCAATTCAATCAAATTATTCACAATATAACAATAGATTTATTGACCAAGATAAACAAAAAATTATAATCTGAATATTACAGTAAGTATAGTATAATTTTGGTGAAAAAGATCAGTAAAACTGATCTTCTTCAGAAGCCTTTACAAAAAAAGGAAAAGAAAAAAAGGAACATACCTACCATCTAAATAGACAATACACTCCAGGACTTAGAGTCCTACGTTATAAGGCTACAAAAGTACGGTTTTAGGATAGATTTGTACATTGGTCATTGAAAACAAGATAGGCAATTCTTTCAATTCGTCCAGTAGAAGGTTATATAATAGTGTTTCGAGATCTGATAAGTGGAAGAATTTTGAAATTGAGTTGTTCGATGTTCAGTTAGGAATATTAATTAGTTGTTTTCGACGAATGTACACATTGTGAACATCTGTCCGAAAAGAGATTTTGTTGTAGAGATATGGAGAGCTCTGTGCTGCTATAACTTTATGAAATAGGCATAGTGCATGAACCTTTCTGCGATTCTCCATATACAGCCAGTTTGCTATTTCCAGGGTGTATGATATTTCACCAAATTTTCTAATTCCATAGGTAAGTCTTAGACAAGAGTTTTCCTGTGTTTGCAATCTTCTCTGTTCGACACTATTAAGGCTGGGACTATAGACGTAGTAGTTCCAATAATTCGCTAGCGACAGAACTAATGTATTACACAGTTCTTTTTTTAATTGACTATTTAAAAATAATAACTTAAATTTGGCATATGGCTTTTGAAGGATATGAGGTATATGGTGATTGAATTTGAGTTTGTCATCTAAATAAAGCCCCAAGTTTTTTGTAAAAGCTGTAGACATTATCACGCTATAGTTGATCTTGATATTAAAATTGAAATCTACCGCAGACCTCCTTCCAAAATGCAGAACTACTCATTTTGACGGATTTATCATTAGATCGTGTTTTGAAAAAAGCTCCACCAACGCGTTAATATCCTCATTAATATTTTTTTCTGATTTTGCAATTAATAAGGGGTCAAAAAATAGTATAATTGAGCATCATCGGCGTACATATGAAAAATGCTGTTTTTCAGTATATACATGTATATATTGTATACAACAAAGGCCCAAAGAGCCTTGAGCAGAGTAAAAAAAGATTGGGGTTGTAATTTTTGAAATTTACATAAAAGTATGTTATACGATGGAGATGTGTTGGTAATTAAAATGTTTGCTGTATATACTCCAGTAATTTTTATATAACACTGTCGTATTCACTCAATGAGTGAATGTTTGAATATTTCATGAGGTCCTCGTATAGTCCCATACACTATGTTTGCTATAAACTCATATTGTGGTACACTGCATGCAATTTAAAATGATTACCGCTTTCTACGGATTCTGGCAGGGACATTTTGTTCCTGCATGATTTCCATGTACAATTCAGTATCGCTGGCTCCTGCTCCTATTGTAATTATTGATGTGGACTGAAAATTTTTGCATATATGCACGTATTTATTATACACAGTCACTATTTGTTGGAGTAACGTAGAAGCCACAACAAATTTTTAAGATTATTGACAAACCCAGTAGTTGTGAAATAAAAATAAAAAACAGATGTGTTCCAGATCATTTTTCTACTACGTTAGGAATTCTGGACCGTTGGTGATATTCGACTGCGAACTATACAAACACTACACGTTCATGAAATAGAAAATAATTTGTGGGTAGTTCGTTAATAAATCATCTCACGCGCTATGCGTTAGGGGGGTCTATGCAAATTTTAGGAGCTTGGAAGGCTTCAAATTTTGTTACGTTTCAAAATTATATCCCAAATAAATTTTCAAAACATTTTTGCTGTTGGAGTAATATTGCTTTATTGGTTGATAATATTTGGTCACTGTTTTTTCAACTAATGGACATGATGCGAGTCCTTTGCCTCATATATCTTTCATCAATATTCAACTGTCACACTTTCCTATGGAGTGAAAGATGATTGGGAATTTTCCCAAGCTTCCATATCGTTTGGTTTCTGGCTCGTACAATCCCATCCCAGTTCTTTCTATAATTTTAAAACCAATCAAGGTCATTCAGTAGAGTAATGGTGTGGGGATCCTCTCATGTTACTGCATTATATGTTAAATATATTTATGAAGTTATACTTTTTTATATACAAACTTTTCCAAGATGTTCCTATCACTTAAAAAGTAATGAGTTTTTAATAAATGTATCATTAATTTGAAAATTTAGCATATCTATCAACATTGTCACCCTCACTTTGGTATATGGTGCGGGATGAAAAACTCTTTCATTCAAGCTAACCCACCTGATCCATTTAACTTTTATCAATGTGATGACGCCACCGCGCCATTGATGACGTCGCGGATGAAGCAGAAACCACCGTATTTGACATGTGTGTAGTCACCGTGACAAAAATCCATAAATTAGGCTACGAACTGCTTCTTCACATCCAGCACATTCTCCATATTTCTTCCTGTGACTGTTTTTTGTCTCTAAACCCTAAGAAATGGTTGACCTTTGAGCTATTTAAATCGAAATTTCTTTTTCCATTTTCGTTAAAATTCAAGACGTTGTCTGTTTGCAATGGCTGTCATGTACATACTAAATAAAGCAGCATAGAAAAAAATTAAGTGAGGTTTTAAAACATATGGAAGGAGCGGGAACAAAGTTTGTGCGCCGCCAGTATCGCATGGCGCTTTACAGCAACTAACTGAACTAACAAACCTCGCCTCCCACTACACGAAACTTTCCATCCCAATTCAGATACAGATGTTGACAGTTTTTGTATGTTATTTGGGATATATTGTATGAAAGATGTTGAATTAATAGTATTCTCTCACTTGCACAGGTTTTTTTCATTCTCCTACCGTAATTCCCTATAATACAGGGTGTTTCATTATATTCTGTTTTTAAGAGCTTATATCTTCGAAACGGTTCTGGATAATAAGATGCGGTTTCCACAGTTAGGTTTAAAATTACTGTAAGTTTTGTTGTGACTTACTTAATATAAATGGCCTCCTTCCGGTTTACCCGCTAGAAAAGTGGCGTATTTTCAGAATACAATAGATGTATTTTTTCAATGGGACACACTGTATATTTAGCAATTTCTTGGAAGACGCATATTTTTACTTTATAACGGTACTTAAATTTGAGAACTTTTAGAATTCTAAAAACTTTAGTTTTGTCCATTTCCAAATTTGTTGCTATTTTTCTAATTTAAATTTTCGGATTTCTCTGTACAAGCTCATAAACAGATAACATTTTTTCTAAATTTTCATTTTCAGCTCTTCTTTTTCTAGATATAGAAGCAGTATTCCTAAATTTGATTAACCATGTTTTAATGGTATTTGTAGCAGGAGGATTTTTATTGAAATGTCTTCTAAATCGTCTTCTAGTCTGAACATAGGATTGCGTTTGGGCTATAAAAAATTGTTTTAGATTTTTCTTGTCATGTATACTGCATTTTGAGAGATTAAACACTTCAATTTTATTGAATATAAAACACAATGTGACGTTTTGTCAATGATCGCAATATTTTTGTGTAGTGACATATTAACGCCTCCTTGATTATGATTCATTAATAAGATATCAGAATCATTACAGTATCCCAGTTGAAGTTATCTCACTTCGCTTTCTGTGCACTGATTTTAAAGTTTAAGGTACCGATATAAAGTAAAAATATGCGTCTTTCAAGAAATTGCTAAATATAAAGGGTGTCCTGTTTAAAAAATTACATCTACTGTATTCTGAAAATACGCCACTGTCCTAGCGGGTAAACCGGAAGTAGGCCATTTATATAAATGTGTCACAACAAAACTCACGGTAATTTTAAATCTAACTGTGGAAACCGCATCTTATTATCTAGAACCGCTTCGAAGATATAAGCTCTTGAAAACAGTCAGAATATAATGAGACACCCAGTATTATTATACACCTAATACAATATTCGCAGCTGAATGATTTAGCAAAATAATGCTATTTCTTATTCTTTGAACACTTGACTTAAAAGACTAAAAAACAAATATTGAAGTGCGAAATCATTTAATTGCAAATATTGTACAATATTACGCATATCCTAAAGGCTTGAAAATTCAAAAAGCGCGCGTCATGAGTGATAGTTCATACCTGTAGCTAAGGTAGGCGCTAGTGGTAACTTTATGCCACAGAAAGCTACACGCCTAACAGCTCTCCTATTTATTTCTAAGCCTGCACAATATTTGTGATGTAAACTACTGCACGAATTATAATTAACTGTCTTCTCAACCTTCTCTCGTAATTGAACTGATTATGCAATATATTTCCTTTTTTTATCAAACTGCGAATTATATTCACAAAAATTTGAATGTATCGCGAAAAGGATAACATAAAAGATCATTAAATTTATTCGTTATTATACATTTCTTTGAATCAACTAAACAATAAATTGGTCACGATGAACTTAAGTATAACTCATTTATTGTTTCATTACAACTACTGAATGTTCATAACGGTGACTATAACGGCTCTACTTTTAAAATTATAATGCGCATTAAGTTTTTTTTCTAATTGGTCAATTAAGAGAAAAAATATGGGTAATGTTAATATGTGGCTGTTAAATTTGTAATAATGTCTTCCGTGATGCTTTGCTTCGCCTCGTACATGGAAATCGGTTGGCAAAATGTTTCTTTTTTTAATATACATGTCCACTGTCAATATATTTTCCAGTTCATCATGACAGTAACAAATTGCCGCACTAAATAATAACAGCTTTCCATAGATCCACCTATTATGCCAACGCATTGATAGTGATGGAATACACACATTTCTCCGGTTATGAATCGTTATAGATGACTTGTAATACAATGTTGTCAGCGGATTTATCTAGGGGTGGAATCACTGCATAGATATAAACATGTAAAAAAGTATACGGCTTAAATGCATATCTGTATTAAATTGTTATTTTAAAACATCCATATTATTGTCAGTTCAAGCTTTGCATATTATTTAGTGTTGAGAATCATTCTAGCAAACATGATTTGATTATTATGAAAAAGCAAACTTTCGAATTTGGACAAAAAAATATTTTTAAAACGACGGCAACAATGTAACTATATGGATGTTATTGAATGTTGCAATCGTAATTAATCACACTAAATAGTATTAATATCTGGACGTAGCAGTGAACGCTGTTCCTCCACCAACCCTGATGTATTAACTTCATTTACATACTGACAAACAATATAGCAAAAGCCCGCATCTACGTATTCAAATGATTCAAATGTAATTGGCAACGATGACCAGCATGTAAGTAAGGCGTAGGCATCTTTACTTTGGCCTAATGGTCACCACGTGCATATACCAGTAGCGCAGAAAAGAGGGTTCATTAGGAAGATATATTGTTAACATTTATAATATTTATAATTATTAAATAAATTCAAGATCACCAGTTCTGGAATTGGATAGAATTGAATACCATTGCTGGGTACGATATTCAATACTGGGTTATAAACAAAATTACTATTAAATAATAAAGATAAATAATACTATACTTGCCGTAATATATATTGTGCGAACTTAAATTTGTCGGCTCTTTGTTCAACTGTAATTCGATACGATACCGTCATAATCATAGAGCAAGTAATAGACATAAAGAAAATAATGTGGAGCAAACATTAGAGATGAATAAAACTTTTTAGACCAATTAGAAGGCAATATGCATCACTCATCTTAATACTTTGGTGAGCAAACTTTTTATAATATCTAGAATATCTGAGCTATTTCAAATGCTCTATTTTCAAAGTACGTCGAACCGTTTGTCCAATAATCACAAGTGTGCTTTCAGCAGCTTAAAATTATTAACTTCCAAAATTTTTTATATTTCCAGCAATATTTTACCTTTTTACTGCCATACACGACAATAAAACTGCAGTTCACATAATATTAAAGATCATAGATAAATTGTAATAACCTCTCAACTGCTATCGAATAATCTTTTAGAATTGGTGCTTCAGGTAATTCAATTTAAACATCTTCTTTCGTTAATAGTTTTATTAAAAAAGCCCTGAATTACGGTCACTCACTCTGGCGAGTTCAAAGGTATCGCTGAGTCGCCAGAAATGCGTGACGACATAAATTATTGCAATGATATTAATAATTAAAACAATATTTCTAAATATGCTTAACTAAACTTAAATAACTTATTTACAGGGTGTTACCTAAATTAATTAATATAACGCTATATTACTACATCACCCTCCTGAAGAAGAAAAAAAAAATAAAAGAAATTTTTTTTTTTTTTTTTTTTAACTATGATACAATTTTGCCCTATTTTTATGAACCTCTATTATACGATCATTTATTTTTACAACAATATTCGGAGATTTCTCCTCAATGACACTATATGGGCCTATATAAAGTGGTTCTAATTTATTTTTAACTACATTCTTTATCAATACCTTATCTCCTATATTATATTTTACAGACTTTATTTCCTGATCATACATAGATTTTCTTTTACTTTTCGATATATTTAAATTATTTTTGCGTCATCACATGCTTGTTGCAATCTATATTTTAATTCGTGAGGGTAATCGTCAAAATTATATATTGGATCTACCCAAAAATTTAAATTGGAAGGGATTTTTGCAAGTTTCCCGAAGATAAGTTCATAAGGGGTGTATTTAGTTTCTGTATGGACCGTCGTGTTATAAGCAAAACACCAGTAGGGAACCCAAGAACTCCAAGCATTCTCAAATTTTACAACTTGAATTCGTAAATATGCTCCCAGATTTTTATGAGAGTTCTCAAGAGCGCCTAGTGTCTCATGATGATATGCTGTCGAGTTAAGTTTTTTAATGTGTAAAATTTGACAAATTTCTTTAAAAATGCATGCCAAAAATTCAGTACCCTGATCTGAGACAATTTCGTCTGGAATGCCGTAGCGTAATATAAAATTATTAATAAGTGCAGTTGCCACTGTATAAGCTTCCTTGTTTTTCAATGGATATGCTCCTACAAATTTGGTTAATTCGCATTGTATCGTTAAAATATATTTATTATTTTCTACATCTTCTTGTAATGGTCCAACTAAATCTATAAAAATTTTTTGAAATCCTGACGAAGCTGTGGTGGTTATAGATAAAGGTTCTTTATTTGGTATAGAATGCTTACACCGTTGACAATCGTCGCATCTTTTTACAAAACTTTCTACATCTCCATGTAACTTTTGCCAAAAGTACCTCTTTTTTATATTATTGTACATCCTATTTACACCTGCATGTCCTCCAGTAGGAAGAATATGAAAATCGTTTAGGATAATTTGTTTAGTTTCACTGTCTAAAATATGTTCTACATCTTTAACAATAGATATTTTCATACCTATATTTTTTATGTCATTACGAAACTTCATTAGTAATTTAATTAATTGTGCACAATTTTTATTCTTTAAAATAATTAATTCCGGAATTTTGTATTTATCATAAATACATTTCAGGTCTCTCAACATCGTACCTAAGTCTGATGATGATCGAGGATCCTGATAGAAATATATGATTCGCGAATCTTTATTATATATCAAGTTTCCAACTATCGTACAATTATCCTTTTTATCACAACGTTTTATTTTCTCAAATTCCTTTTTTGAAATTATATCTAAACTAAACGAATCTTTAGGCGGTTTGAGTAATTCTAGAACTCCAGGGTGATCAGTCCTTTCGTTAGAATTATCTTTGAAGCTGCCTAATGGCTTATTTTCGATATTTTTTGACTGTGCTCTTGTGGTAACAAGAATTGAATCGCACACTTCTTTATTCAAATTTTTCAGTTCGTCTGAAGATATATCTATACGTGATAGCGCGTCCGCTACAACATTATGTTTGCCTTTAATATATTCTACTCTAAAATCGTATTCTTCGAGAATGAGTCTAAATTTAATTAATCTACTACTAGGATTTGTCATACCAAATAAGTAAACTAGAGGTCTATGGTCGCTTAAAATTAAAAATTTTCTTGAAAATAGATAAGGTCTAAAGAGCTTTACTGCGAAAACTATTGCTAGAAGCTCCTTCTCAATAACACTATAATTTTTCTCAGCCTTATTAAGAGATCTACTTGCAAATGCAACAGGCCTATCATCGGAATTAGATAGTACAGCACCTAATGCATAATTTGATGCATCGGTTTTTAGTATAAATTTATTTTCAGGTGCAAAGTTTGGATACTGAAGAACTGGTGGGTTAGTTAATGCCTCTTTCAGATTTTCAAAAGAATTTTGACAATCGTTATTCCAAATGAAAGGGACATTTTTCCTTGTAAGACAATTTAAAGGTTGGGCAATTTCTGCGAAATTTTTTACATATTTTCTATAATAGTTAGCGAAAGCAACGAATCTTTTAACTTCTTGGGAATCTTTGGGAACTGGAAAATTTTGAATTGCTTCTATTTTAGAAGAATCTGGAGAGACACCTTCTGCTGATATTTGGTGACCTAGGTAGAGAATTTCTTTTTTCAAAAATTCGCATTTATTCGGGTTTAGCTTTAAATTTACCTGTCTCAACCTCTGAAAAACTTTAACCAAATTTTTATTATGATTAATTAAATTATTTGCAAAAACTACTAAGTCATCTAAATAAACGAAACAACATTCGTAATTTAGCCCGGACATTGCAATTGTCATTGCACGTGAAAATGCACTGGGACTTGTTTTTAATCCCATGGGTAGTCGAGTCATTTGATATTGACCCCTATCTGTTGCAAAAGCTGTGTATTTTCTGCTATTTTGGTCAAGCTCGATCTGATAATAGCCTTGAGATAAGTCAAGATGGGAAAAGTACATTGCCCCTGATAATGAATCCAAAATTTCTGCTATACAAGGCAATGGAAATTTATCATCTTCTATTCGCTGATTTAATTGTCTATAATCTATTACAATTCTAGCCTTCCTAACACCATTTTCATCAAAACCCTTTTTAGGAACGATTAACAAAGGTGATTGAAACTCTGACCTACATTCTTCTATAATTCCATCGCGTAACATTTTGTCTATTTCTTGATGAATTTGCATTTTTTGAGCATGGGGTAGTCTATACGGTTTAATGAACTGTGGTTTTGTTGATTCTTTTAGTATAATTTTTTCATTATAAATATTACACACCGTAAACGGGTCGTTTTCAAGATAAAAAACATCGGAATATTTGACTAAAATTTTTTGTAGAGAGTCTCTTTCATCTGAATTCAAATGCGAGATATTTATTGAATTTAATAGTTTGTCTGCTCTACTAACAGAATTGGTTGGTTTGGTTATAAATTCGCATACATTATAGCAATTTAATTTTTCTAATTTTGGATTAAAATTTTTTAAGATAACCTCCTGTTCTCTGATATTTAAAATTTTAATAGGTATCATATTTTGGTTAGATCTAACCAAAGCTCCCGCTACAAAAACTCCTTCACATAATTCACCCGGCAAGACAACGTAGTCTTGATTAACTTGAACTTTAAAATATTTAACTATTTCGCATCTACCCGGAATTGAAGTGTACATTTCTCGCGTGCAATATTAAAACCTAGTAACTCGAAATTTACAAGTTTTCAGAACTGAGGTTTAAGATAGTTTAAATATTAAAACCCATTGCAAAAAATATCTAAACCTAAAATTTCACACTCCTAGTTAATTTTGTACGCTCTATTCACATTTGATATAATAAATAAGATATTTATTTGTATTGAAATGTTATTAACACATTTATAGTTACTAAAAACAAAAAAACCAAAGGCTAATTGGGTTACTACCTTTTTCTATTTGAACATTACTTGATTAGCGTCATTTTGCTGTAGTAAAAGTCAGTAACTCAATTTACTATATCTTTGTATTCCTTTCACCATCGTAAAAGCTAGTAACTAGATCTACTTCCTTTTTTTATTTTTAAGTGTCTAACCAAAAACCAAGCATGTAGACTTCGCCTGAGTATAAGTGAAATCCATTTAATACTAAAAGACAGTTAGGTAGTCGAAAATAGTTTTGAACATTCAGGGTAATGATTAGCAAAATAACTTGCCCCTTACGATTCAACAGATTAGTGAAGTTAGCTTGGTATAAAGGACAAATAAAATTCAATTTCGTGCTACCGTAATAGAAGTTGAATTTTAAATGCCAAAATGAAACAATACAAAATTTACATCCAAGTTTTTTATTGATTGAAATACAAAAAGACTGCATTTTGATATTTGAACAGTTAATAAGTACTTCTTATAAAAAAAAATTAAATTTCAGTAAATGACTTCCCTAGATCTTCATTCTCATCTGAATTTGGTAATCCTTGCCAAAAAATGTGCTTTCTGGGTGGCATAAACGGCAAAAGCTCTTTCAGAATCGTTTTTTTCTTTTTTGTATTCATACCCCTACTAAGTGTTGCTTTTTTTGGTAATTCCAATTTAAATTTGGGTTTTAAAACAAAGGCTTCTTTAAAATCATCATCTTCCAATTCTTCTTTAAAAAAGAGTTTTCTTGATCCTTTTCTAAACTGCACCGACTTGATGTCAGAAAGTTTTGGTATATAAGAGCTATCTTTTTTTCGTTGAGTGCATCCATTTTCAAAGAGCCTGAAATCTTCCGCTCTTAGTGTAGTCACAACATTTAATTTATTTGAGGTTTTAATTAACTCTTCCAGGTCTTCTAAATCCAGTATTTCTTTTGATTTGTTCCATTTCTTGCCGATTTGACCATGTAATGAGTCGGCTTTCATGAAACTATATCCAGGTTCGAAGTACTTAAATGTAATTGTTTCTGGGCCCCAGTCTTCGTTAACAAATGTAAGACAAGCAGTGAAAAGAACCCAATTTTTATTTTGAGAGCAGCAATTATCGGCCCAGAAGATAACGTGTTTTGTTGCTGCATTTAATTTAATTATAGCATTGTAGTAAGCCGATGCGACATCTGCAGCCTTCCGTCCCATAATCGCTTCGTGCCAGACTATGCATTTATTTATTCCTGCTGGTTTTAAGTTAGCAAATGTTTCATGTAGAACAACTAACCTGCTGACAAAGAATGAATTCTTGATAGTCATTTTTGGTAAGAGGAGTACTTTTTGCATGTCAACTGCATAAAACTCGGAGTCGTAAGTGTCGTTACAATTTTCTTTAGATGTGTCTTGGTTGTACATTTGTCTTGCAATCGTATATCGTTGTTTATGTATTTTATACTTATCACAGGTGGGGCATAAAGGATTATTTGAGGATAGTAATTGCTCTGTTTCTTCCGAAGACCTGCCTTCCTGAGAATGATCATGGTTTTTGTAAATAGAGCACAAGCCACATTCATCTTGCGACGGAGTTGAAAAACCTATATTTTCTTTGACGAAAACTTTCCTATACGTTTCGTAGCTGTTGCCAGACTTGTGTTTGGAACAAAAATCTTTGTGCATTTGGTGTATCGTTATATCCGAAGGAAGATACCTTCTATGAGGTGCATGAGCCAAATTATAATGGCTCACCTGCGGATGGTATGAATCTATATGTTTTTTAATTTCAGAATAATTTGCTTCTGCAATTTCCTTCATTTTATTTGCATGCACTTTTCCCCGTTTATCTTCAAGAACTGGTAGGTCGTTAGAAGTTCTTCTAAGAAAAGATGTGATAATTCCATCCGTCTTGAAGCCTAAAGTCCTAAGAAACATTGGTTTGCAAACTACCATAATTTTTCGTGTTGTACTTTGGTTTGTGGTATCCTCCGTGCTAGAATTTTCAGTAATGAATGGTAGTCTATACGAAACTGTAAACTTTTTGTTTTTTTCAGCATCAACTTTTCGATATTTCACTACACTTCTTTCTATATACTTTTCCAGAAACATTTGTCTATTAGCAAAATCTAAATTATTAAAATGATCAAAAATTCTTCCCCTTAAATTCTCAGAAAATTTTTCGAAACATTTTTTCCTGCATGTTTTCTTGCATGGCGACATAAGCAAATTCTTTGGCTTCTTAACCTTTTTATTTTTCTGCGGGTTTGGTGTGTCAGCTGTTGTATGCAGTGCATTCGGTTGAGTATGGGTATTTTGTATATTTTCCTTCCAATTTGAAAGAGCAAGTTCCATATACATTGGTGTATCTCGTAATCCTTGAGTTTCCCATATTTCGGGACTTGGTAACATCTCTGCTTCCTCTTTGTAGTACATAAGTTTTATTTTTTTAGTTTTGTTATTTTTGATGTTTTCTTTATTTCCGATATTTTCTTTATTTTCGAATGGCAAACAATTAAAGTCTTCCTCTGTGAAGAATTTGTGTAAGGGTTTTTTTGCAGAAGGTTCCGGGTTTTCGGGATCAAAATCCGGGTCATTGTCAGAATCATCTGGGGGCGATTCTTGTAGGACCGATTCGTCAGAATTATTTATCGAATTGCTACAAAAAAATTATAATTAATGTATATTGTTTTGTAATACCAAAATAATTACAAATAATATCCAGTATTTGTTGCGTACCTTATTTCTAGAGCCATATCCATCATTTTTCTAATTCGGTTTGTCATTTTGTATGTGAAAATAGAAGAGAAAAATAAAAATTAGCGTACGTTCGCCTTCTCAGCTCGACTTCGACTGCGGCACGGCTAAACGAACAACTGATCTTTTCCTTGCTGGCGGCATTCTCCCACTATGATGGCTTGTACGAGTTGCCTTACAACCACAGTTACAATCGGATTGCTTTGGTATAATCACAAAGCAAATCGAGTAACTAGGTTTTATTATTGTAAATCTGAAGATATTTCAACCAAAAATCACCATACACAGCCATAAATTGTTAAGTCGAGAAAAGTTAGGATTCGAAGTAGAGTTACTATATTTTATGATAGTAAAATTAATTTATAAGTCAACTAAATGCAAAAGGTTTTAAGTAACTAGGGTTCAGGTGGTTATAAAATTATTCCAAGTCGATATACTGAAATAGTATATTAAATAATTCATAAACGGTTTGGCGTACTTACAGGTTTTTTATAGCTAATAGTACAACTCGATTAGTAGAAACAGAATATGGACACAAATGTAAAACCTAGTAAGTCAAGTTACTAGATTTTATTAAAGTACGGCAGATTTGCTGTTCCGACCCTATAGGAATTACTTGTCTGACATTACAAAAATTGAATGAAAATAAAAACTTTTCGTAATCTAACGTAGCTCCGTAATCATAGAAGAAATCTGATCCCAAAATACCGTGCATTTCAATGTCGCTCGCAAGGCCGTCTAAGAGTTGAAATTCCTGACGAAGTTTAATTTTATTTATTTGTAATGGTAGATGTACCGTGCCATCTGATACTACTGACCCACATAAACCATTAATACGCATTTTCTTTGACGAATTAATTGTTTCGTTAATAACTACTTTATTTTTAAAAATTACACTTACGCTAGCGCCTGTATCTAATAACAATGTTAATTTATTATTCTTATAAAATAATTCTACAAAATTCAATCCATTCAGAGAAAAAATGTTGTGGCAAGTTTGTGAGTTAGGGTTGGCCACGAAAAAATGGTTCCGATATACGAGGATTTTCTGAACTTTCATTACTTACTCTAGAATTAGAACTATTCATATAAAATACCCTTCTATTACTACCTCTAGAATTATATCTATTATTATTATTATGACTGCCTCTAAATTTATTTGACCTATAATTAGTACCCCTATAAGAATTTCTATCACTATTATTTCCTCTAAAGTTATTTTCTCTAATGTTATTTGATAAAAATTTATTTCCTCTAAAATTATTTCCTCTAAAATTATTTCTTCTTCTTTCGCTCCTTGAATTGCTTGACTTAAATTTGTGTAATTACGTGCTTTAATTATAATTTGTAAATTATTATTTCTGAGCCCATTTGCAAAAGTATTGATTGCGATTTTTTCGTTAACTTGATTTAAAATCCTACTGTCATTTAAATTATCGCCAGCTTGGGCAAGCGTTAAATCCGCTAAAAGCTCTTCTAACGTTTTCCCAAATTGATCAATAGTTTTGTGCCCTTGTTTTGCATTATGTAATTGATTGGCTAAAGCTGTTGCAGATTTTTTGGTAATAAAATATTTCTTCAAGTCAGTTATTAGAGACCCATTATCAGTATAAGTTTTATTTAATTTTAATTTTGCATTTTCACTTAAACTTTTCTTTAAAATATAGGTGGTTAGTAATACCCTACCATTTGCATCAAGCATGGAATCGTACAATTCAATAGTATCAATTAACTGTTTAGTTACATTTTCAGACCCGTTCATAACCGGTAGCAGACTTGCCGCGGTTTTCAAATCGAATTTCTCGGCCATTTCGTTAATTGAGCAATCTGAATCTATTATTATATTATTATCTTTTTCAGTTTGCTCAGTATGATGCAGAAATTGTAACCTCTCTGTTAAATGAACTTCTATTGCATTAATTAATTTTTCTATTGTAATAGCAACTTCTTTAATATTAGTTTTAGTGCGAAAATCTATGTCTGATTTATTAAACAATTCTTTTAATTTCTTATAACTAATTTTACTCTTAGCTAATGTTTCAAACTTACGATTTGTTACACTTCCATCAGTCCTTCTTTCGATATTGTCTTTTAATAAATTCCTATGGAACACTTTTAATTCTTCCGCAAAATTATGAAACTGTCTTTCTAGATCCATTCATTTTATACTAATTGTAAACCTAAAATAAAGATAATCTTCGTCCTCCTAAACTAACTCTTGGCTCGCTCTGATATGCCTGTCAATTTTTCTCTCCACCATCTTTCTGCATTTTCGGTATAAGTATGCTACTATGATAAGGAAAGCCATTACGATAAACATAATTTCTAGTACCTCTTTTAGTCCACTGAATTGTGCTTTATTTGTTTGGCCTCCACTGTTACCCGATTGAGCTATTATTACTTCTTCCTTGGTTGCCTGTTGTCCCATTTTGGTCTCAAAAAAAAATATATATAATATATCACATATCACCAGTCGATCAAACAATAACCCAAGTGATATCACTGGACTGGCAGAATCGCCATGTAATAACCTCTCAACTGCTATCGAATAATCTTTTAGAATTGGTGCTTCAGGTAATTCAATTTAAACATCTTCTTTCGTTAATAGTTTTATTAAAAAAGCCCTGAATTACGGTCACTCACTCTGGCGAGTTCAAAGGTATCGCTGAGTCGCCAGAAATGCGTGACGACATAAATTATTGCAATGATATTAATAATTAAAACAATATTTCTAAATATGCTTAACTAAACTTAAATAACTTATTTACAGGGTGTTACCTAAATTAATTACCTAATATAACGCTATATTACTACAAAATAATAGAGTGTAGTAACGCAAAGTTGAATTTATTTACCCAAGATTCTGTTTTAAAATCAGTATCGGTGGTTGAGATGATCAATTATTACTTCAACCTACTTTTCTTTTCCATTCCGCTTACTCTACTTCACTGATTTTCCAATCTCTAGCAAGCGCAAATGTGGTTATTGCACGTCCAGTACTATTTTATTCAATAATACATCGTTTATCGAGAGCGTAATCCAAGTTGACCATCTCTTTATTTTAATTTTTACAATGGCCAAGCAATTGGTCTAAAGTATAAAATTACAATCACATAATAGACTAATAGAGTGAGCGAGACTGTTTTTCTCTTGCACGTACGTTACAGAACTAACCCTTTTCATGTCAATAAACTCTAAAGTCCCACTTACATACTTAAATTAGGAAAACAATTGGAAATAACTGAAAATGAATTTTGATTTGATTGTTTCTTTTCAACCAGAGATGCGTGATTATCATTTTATTAATCGTCCAAAAACAATTACCAACAACGCAAAAGCAGTAATCAACTGAAAACTGGTTTAAGCATTAATTAAGTAAAACTTATGCAACTTTGAAGCGGACGTTAATACAAAGGAAATCATAAAAATAGCTTTTTTATTGATAGTTATATCTATACCTCTATAAAAATAAAATACTTATCTTCAGTCTCTGAAAAAGATAACTAGAGGTTATTAAGACGCGCGTATCATGATAAAAAGTTTTCTTTTCAAATGTGTTCACTGATTTCCTGTGTAATCAGGGGATTGCCTAGAAAACTCTGAGCTATCATGAACTAGGCGAGAACAGCATCGTCACCTTACCATGAGATCCTAGGGGACAAAACCTAGCTCTACATACTATAGATACCTTGCATCTTATTTAGATTGAAGAGTTTTTGTTTGAACAATGTGACATTAATACTTAGGATGAGATTGAATGAACCTAATCAAGACAAATAAGTTATAAAAATGTTTTTTTGTGGCATGTTTGATCTTGTTTGTTCCAACGATAAGAATATTTCAAGTACTCAATTCTTTTCTCTCTCTCTATCTCCAAAAACCCTAATCGTTTAACCGTTAATTTTTTATATGTGTTCGACAATTTGTGGAATAATTTGACTTTGTAATTCTTTTAAATTGCTTGACAAAAAGGGGTGTAGTAACTGAACAATGAAATATAAGTATGGTGTGGCTCGAGTAAATAAAAAATGTTGAATCAAATAAACAACAAATAGGGATGATAACCACCACGTTTAAAAATGGTTGTTTACATTTGCATGTTACAAAATAGACCTTTCATGGACCAGAGAACATACGAAGCATGCAAGTTGTTTTTATAACCAACAACGATAGAGGAAAATTCTCTTGTTGAATAGTTGGATTTGTGTACACTTTATTTATAGTAAATTATAGGTCTGTTCCAGCTAGCGTCAGAAGCCGTCAGGATACTGCGCAGTAACTAAAATACGTTCCAACCACACATACAAATGATTAGTGTTCCAACCAAAATATAAAATGGTTTTAAAACTAAAGGTTTGCGGATTTTCTTTTAATCACCAAATTGGCGCATGCGAATTGCTGAGTTTTTATTTTATACTTTCATTGAATTTCCTCATACCTAACCTACAACGTTTGAAAAGTGAATTGTGTTTGTATTTAGATATTTGTATTCAGATTATTTGATAGAAATTGTTGGAAATAAGTTTGTGAAGTTGTGGTTGGAACAAACCTATGTCAAGTGAGTAGCTAATTTTCCATGAATATAATGTACACTCATACACCCCAGATTATTTTACAAACACAATAAATCTGCAAGAGACACAGCCAGACAGTTTAATACTGCTCATCCCGAAAGAATTGCCACACATAAGTACGTAACTGAATAAATAAAAATTTTTTTTGAAACAGCTGTCAACAAAAAACACCAACCACAACGAGTAGTTGAGAACGAGGCTATGGAAGTTGCCGTTTTAGAACAACTTACCTTAGAAGAACCACAGCCGATATCAGCAGACATAATGGGCTCATTTACAAATTTTTTTTATTTTCCCATTAGGAAGAGCACATCATTTTGAGGCTCTGTGCAAAAAATTAGACGTCAGCGAGACTCCTAAGTCGCCTAAAAAAATTATGAACATTAAACAGCGCTCCTCTCCGAATTTCAGGCGTGACGTCGTCGCATATGAAATCTCTCGTTCAGAGAGCGGATACCGCGCCGATGGATTTTCGGTTGGATGACTACTTAGCTAGTTACAGTATTTTGCTTGCTTATATGCTTATTATTATAAGTTTTAGAAAACTCTAAACAGTGCTATGTTTGTGAAATAAGAACGTTTAAAGATAATTTAAACTATTAAACACAATGGACCAGAACCAGAGTAAAAAAAGCTATAAATATTATGCGGTTCTAGAATGTTAAAGTACTACGATTAAAACATCTAACAAAACATTTATTTCTATTAATAAGGATGCATAAAAAATGGAATGGCAGAAAAGCATAAAAAGACTCAAAGTATTCACTGATAAGTCAACATACTTTGTTTGTGTATTTTTAGGATTTCATTTTTCTTCAATCAGAATCGTTATAAATTACCTCATAAAATACGTTGTGAATCCATATTGAGGGGGTTATTTAAAACCACACGCTTGTATTAATCTAAATTCATTTAAAAAAGTAGATAATATTGTTCTTATAGCTTGTGGTGTTATTAATGTTCAAAATTATTTAATAAAATAATGATTCACAAATTAAATTTTATTAAATAATTACTGCTTTTTTCCAAAAAACAGGTTATCTTTTCCAGTAGATCATCAACAAAACTGGCGTATATTATATGTTTTAAAAGAAATTATTTCATTTGATTCAAAGTCCGGATCAGCTCTAACAAATATCGCTTTTTTCACCAGTGAAGTGGATGTGCATTTGAATCTGATGTAAATATTTGGAACCAATATTACCTGCTTCATCAAAATAAATTTTTCTTGTTCTTTTCAACATTGGTGATTTAATTTTCACTACACATTCATCATAAATAGCATTTGTCTTCAGTCTTCAGTTAAAAAAATTGCAAGTTTTTACTGAGTAACCTGTAGCGTTATCTCCGTAACTTTGTCCATCAGACCAGGAATAAAATAAAACATCTGGAATCACCCTGTATATAATTTGAGAGAGCATGTATTTATGAAAATATTGACATTTTTAATCATTCTGGCCGGAAAACAGCCAAAAACGATGTGTCACATAGTATAAAATTAATATTAAATAAACTCGTGTTTTTTATTAAAAAACCTCATAATTCTCAGCAAGTCCACTTCTGGAAGATTCAATGAGTCGGTTTTTTTTTTAATTAGGTCCACACATTTTATTTTATTAACACAAAAATTTTGTAAGTAATTCAAAATAAATAAATTCTACGCGAGGCACTTTACAGTCAGAAAAATAATGTTAGTGTACATTAACTTTCACGTCACAGTCATAGTCTTCGCCCAGCTACGGTATGCTTGTTTAATTGGTTGTATTAGGAGAACGACATATTCTATTGACATGAAATTTTCAGAATCATAGTTTTGTCCTTAGTACTTTGTTTTACGACAGTTGAAAATCCTTTAAAAATTTTAGTCAACGAGCCCATTGTGGATATTGGTGGATATGACCCACACTTAATGCGGCAATTTCATAGTCAGACACCACAAAAATTGATCTTCTGAAGCTATTGATCCCAAAATGACACGAATACTAGAAAATAATGATATCATCATTTTCTGCTCAGTGGATAGGTAGATGATGCCCGATATTGGAATGGCCACCTAGGTCACCCGATTTAACCCCTCTAGACTTTTTTTCATGGGGAAAATCTGATATCATGTCAGAAAATAACCTCGCTGTTTGGTATCTCTGATCGTTTCTGACTGTGGATGGAAGAGACCATTTTAAATTTTGGATTAAATAAGTCTTATATTTTTATGGCAGTGGATAATTTTTATTTCCAGATCACTGGTTACATTTTCTAATGAATATTTTTTATTTACTCGAGTTTTTTACACGAAATCGACGCTTTTTATGTTTCATTCCATACCATCAATTTTTTAGAGTTTTATCGACTTTTACAGATATATCTATCTGATCTACACTTCGTGTTTTTTATTACAATCGAAATGAAGTTTAATAACTCAGGGAAAGAATGCACATGAATCTGATAAGTTCATTCGCTTTTATTAAAATTACTTTATTATATATAGGGGCTTATTTACTCACGGAGAACTATGGCAGGAGAATGATTCGTTTTCTTGTATGCATGCAGGTTAACGATTAAAAAATTAGCCACGCAACTATAATTATCACATTGTTCACAACTGTTTTATAACCCTTTTAACGCTGGAGGAGATATCAACATAGTATAACGGAAATAACTAACATTTTAGCGTCAGTAGGTGTGATAGATGTATTTAAATTGTTTTTGTTCGTTACATGTTTATTAATTGATCATAATACTATTACACTGAATCTGTTTTTCATATAACTCAGAAAAGTGTTTTTTAACCGGTAACCGGTATCAATAAATTTTGCATATAACGTGACTTAGCAACAAAAAATTACTAAACTGTGATAGAACTAGAACTGTAAAACCGACAGATCATGGTCCAATGATAGGTACCTAAATTCGTTAAAATATTTCTTTGGTGCTTACCACAGACATAATATAAAAAACAATAGACAGAGCTATTCATTCATAAAATACGAAATGTTTATACTCCAACATTGTTATGATCAGGGGCGGTGAAGAGGCAAAGCATATGACCATTGTTGGAATATGGCGGCCGACAGATAAACACCATAGACGGAGAAATAACGGGGGCGAATGATTGAATAGACTCAATTCGAGAATTTTTTCACAATATTTTCGATTTTTTAAATTAAAACTTAATAAACAACTGTGCAATAAAAATTAGTATAAATATCAAAATAAGTTACTCCTGATAAAAAAATTCAATTTATCTATCACATTGAAATATTTACTGCTCAAAGGAGAATATTACACATTTCCATTTTTTGAAACAACTTCAAAATTGTCAGTAAAAGTAATGTATATTGTAGTTTATATTAATTTTGCTCTTCTAGGTAATACAAATTCTTGTGAGGTTTATGAAATAAAAATAATTACAAAATAATACATATTTATTTTACAAGTAGTTACATCTTCAAAGTTAAGTCATTGATTGCAAAATAAGGAACTGCATCTCTCCTTAACATTTTTGTTCCATTGGTCCTTTGTGTAAAATCATTTTCTTCAAAATGATCAGAACATACTTCTGGCCTCTTTGGTAATTTTTTATCTGGTTGGAATCCAAGTATTTCCATCCAGGTATTTCTTCGAGCTTGGCTTACCGGAAAACTAGAAGAAATCATTGGAAAATCATAGGTACACAACAGTTGCCAGCTGTTTACCTATTTTTTACTACTAACTAGGATTTCTGAAGATAATGGTGTTGTAGTAGAGCTATTGTGATATGAGGTAAAACCACCAGTAAATTGTAAATTATAGCTAGGAATAAAAGTACATAATTCCTAGCACCTATACAAAATGCAACAGCAACCTATTAGGTACAGTAAGTAGTCGCCTATCAAAGCAAGCCTCACATGAAGTTTTTAATACCTCAAAACTCTCAGTCTATCCAAATTCCTGAACTACTTGTCTAATGCTTCCTGCATGTAAGCATCATAGACATTTAATATACAGTGTGTAAAAGCCAAATGGAATAAATTCATTATTTCGGTTACTGTACATATTTATAAAAAGTCCCGAAACACGTCAAATTTAAATTATAACTTGACATTCTTTAACGTGAAAATGCAACCCCTACCTTCAACCCCCTTAGAATGACAGGTACAACCCCCAATTTTTTAAATGGGAAGTATAGGCTTGTGATATATCATTTGAAAGGTCTCTTCATTCTCTATTCAAAAATGTTATTGTTTTTAAATTTAATGCAAAAATTAACATAAAAAAAATTAATATCATGTTGTTACCGAAATTCGCTACAATACAATCAAAAACTAAAATGTAATGCAAAACGTAATAAAATGTAGAACACGAAAAAGAACTATGAATGTTAATGAAGTAGATGTTCAAAATGTTCTCCGCGAACGTCTTGGCAACATCCTAATCTCAAATAAAACTGTCTTCTAACATTATTTAACATATCAGGCGTCATCGACCTAATCGCAAGCGTTATTCGTTCTTTTAAGTCATTTAAATCAGAAGGTTTAGTTTTGTACACATGGCTCTTCACATATCCCCATAAAAAGAAATCTAATAATGTAAGATCAGGTGATCGCGCTGGCCATTCAATCGATCCTCGCCTCCCTATCCACCGATTGGGAAATATTGTATCGAGGTACTGCCGGACATTAAGTTGGTAATGTGGTGGTGCTCCATCCTGCTGAAACCATATCGTATTCGCTGGAACTTGAGGATTACCTGGATCAGGATATAAATTTGCCAACGTTGGAATGACATCATTTTGAAGTAGTGCCAAATAATTGTTGCCATTCAAGTTGCCCTCAATAAAAAAGGGACCAATTATATTGTTCCCTACAATCCCTGCCCAAACATTAACCTTTTGAGGGTATTGAGTGTGTTCTTGTCTCATCCAGTGAGGATTTTCCGTGGACCAGTAGCGGCAATTTTGCCGATTAGCATGACCGTTAAGTAAAAAAGTACACTCATCAGAAAACATAACGTCTTCTAATTGGATAATATTGTTATCCAACATGTCCATCATTTGCTCACAAAAAAAAGTTCTCCCATCAAAATCGTCTTCCATGAGCTCCTGAGTAGGTATCATCTTATACGGATGCAATTTATTTTCTTTTAATATGTTTGCTATCGATGTATGGCTAGCATTGAATGTAGTGGATGCCTGTCTACTCGATGTATGTGGGTTTTCCTGAAACTCAAGCAACACATCTAATTTGAGTTCATCACTCAGTGCATTAGCAGCTGCTTTTTTTATCTGCCTTACATGACCAAACTCGCGAAACTGCTTTTCTATTTTACTTATTGTTCCTTGGGATATAGGCGGTAAATTAGGAAATTTCTCATGAAATAGGCGAGTTACTTCCTGTTGTGTTCGGATGTTATCTCCGTAACCAATCATTTGTAAAACTGTTATTTTATGCATTTCCGTTAATCTAACCATTTTTCAGAATTGAATTGAACAAACTTTATACTTAAATTACAACAATGACAACTTAAATAAAACAATTTACTACTGCTTGTTAAAATAGCGTTGCCACGGAAATTCTTTAAAGTTTTTTAATGGTTACCAACTAAAAACCACATTGCTACGGTTTTTGTTCACTTTCTCATTATCAAGACCCAAACGGGAAATAAGTTTTAAGTAATATTGTAATAAGTTCCGAGTATATTTTAGCGAATTTCGGTAACAACATGATATTAATTTTTTTTATGTTAATTTTTGCATTAAATTTAAAAACAATAACATTTTTGAATAGAGAATGAAGAGACCTTTCAAATGATATATCACAAGCCTATACTTCCCATTTAAAAAATTGGGGGTTGTACCTGTCATTCTAAGGGGGTTGAAGGTAGGGGTTGCATTTTCACGTTAAAGAATGTCAAGTTATAATTTAAATTTGACGTGTTTCGGGATTTTTTATAAATATGTACAGTAACCGAAATAATGAATTTATTCCATTTGGCTTTTACACACTGTATAGGTATGTGCAGCATCTTATGTTTATTTTCTACAATCTGCTTAAATATGTGTAAGTATGTAAGTGGTAATTTCACCCAATTTTCTCCTTATCAAGCCAATTCAGATTGTGTGAAAAAAGGATTCACATACCCGCCTATGACTAACTTATTTACTACAACTTACCAGTGAAAAGATAGGTTAGGGTTCAAATAGTCGATTTTCCGGCACACCACACACTGTCTCACCATAGTTTCTCACCTCTGCTTCACTAGTAAATACTAAATTAAGTGAAATACACGCAAATAAATCAAAAACACAGTATTCGCCACTTTAAATATCAATGAAATGATATTGGAATATGGCGGCTGCTTGTTGGGGTATTTTGCTAGCGGCGTTGCCGGACTTCGCAAAATTTTAAAAGGTGAGCGGAAAATTATACTATACTACCTTGTATGTAAAATAAAATTTAAGAGATTCAAACTCAACAAATAACAAATTTCCACACATATTTACATGCAAAAATATATGTATGCAAAAATATATTCTGTTTGTAGAGAAATATTAAATAATAGTAGGTATCAAACATGAAGTATTAAAAGTAATTTTATATTATTCATCTGACAACGCTGCGTTACTACAAAATAATTTGTAGTAAAGTAAGAATTAATGTTGGCACATACACATTTTGTAAACAACTCTGTCTATTGTTTTTTATATGTCTGTGGTGCTTACTGATTGAATGTATACCTTAAGGTCTCTTGAGACATTGATAATGGAGATATAAATGGCGAATCATGTCACATAATAATAACAAACTGTATCAATTGATTATTTCTGAACAACTGTAGATCGACAGTACTAGGTATATACCTACAGGGTGTACCAATCTTACGACAAACTTCGGTATATGGGTTATTTTAAGAGATACCAAAAAATGTTATTATCGAAAATAATAGATGGGCTGAAGGTCCATATTTAGAAATTATATTGAACTATACAGAGTGCTGCATAACTCCGTTAAAAACCAAACATGATTTTTCAAATGGGAACCCTTGTATATTATACCGAATTCGGATTGGTTACATTTTTTTGAAGCTTTTGATATGAGGTTTTGCCACGTTATACAGAGTCCTTCAAAAAATATGGACACGTTTATCTGAAAATCGTAGGTAAATCAACGCTCTGTAGCTTGTTGTACGTTGAAGAAAAAAAATTAATTTTACCAAACAGAGTTTCGTAACATGATGCAATATCTCCGCATCCTATTAAATCTCAATCATATTCTTCCTTATATACAGGGTGAACGGAAACTCGAACCTGTCATTTTCTTTCTTCTTTCAAATGGAACACCCTGTATTTTATAGCAAAAATAGAAACTGCGATTATGTAACTTTAATTTTTGTCATGCATTCCCCATACCCAAAGTTTATGAAAACAGATTTATTTTGTAATATTTATTGTAAACTATTATTATTGACCTATTATGTGAAAGCAATAAACGTTGTATGTAACAGAAAATCCTAATTAATGATAAATTTTAATGAATAATTCATTATAAACAAAATTAGCTACCAAAAGTATAATCCTAACCGTAATATTAAACTGAAGGTTTAAAGTGTTTACCGTTAACATCAATGCAATGCTGTAAGAGGGGTCCCAACTGAATGGCCAGCTCGGTCACCCGATGTGACAAAAGTATATTTATTTTTTTTCGGGTCTTGTAAGGAATAAGTTTATAAAATCCCCGGCTATTAGGGATGACCTGAAAGAGATAATTAGTGCGGCATTTCTATCTGCTAACGTTGATATGCAGGGAAATGTTAGTCAATCATTTGAACTATTCTAAAGTCTGTACAGAAAGTACGAGGAGTAATAAATCATTCATTTAAGTAGATTTCATAGACGTACCAAAATATATTTTAAGAGGGTATACCGTAAGGTACATTTTGTATTGAACGAATGAGTTGCAGCTATGCTAAAGAATATACGATTTAGGTCAGAGGTAACGGGATGTACTAATTTTAATAAAAAAAAGTGATAGAGGTACATGAATTTTAGTAAGTTTGATAAAGAAAGGCAACACAGTTTATTCATAATAGAAAACAAACCAATCTGTAACAATAATTATTTTATATATTTTTGTATATATGTGTGTATAAATGCTGGATATACAGTTTCCAAATCTTGGCAAGATGAAAACATTAAAAGCGGAAGGCAGGCATTCGTGGAAGGTTTGTCGTTAGGTTTGCAGCTACCATCTGGAAAAGGAAAAAGACTTATCATTGTCCATGTTGGAAGTTCTGAAGGTTTTGTTGATGGTGGATTATTAACTTTTATTTCAAAACGCACGGGGGACTATCCCGAAGATATGAATGGGGATGTCTTCGAGGAATGATTTGTTCAAATGCTGGATCTGATTCCAAAAGAGGTTGTTATTGTTATGGACAACGCAAGTTACCATTCACGGTTACGAGAAACATTGCCCACAAGTCGTTGGCGTAAAGCACAGCTTTTGGAGTGGCTTATTTCGAAAAATATTAAGTTTCCAAAAGATCCACTAAGGAAAGAACTTTACAGAATTTCAAAAATGAACAAGAATAAATACAAAACCTACATTGTAGAAGAAATGGCTTCTTCTCGTGGTATATCAGTTCTTCGACTTCCCCCTTATCATTGTGAACTTAATCCCAGAATTAATATGGACTCAGGTAAAGGGGGAAGTTGGAAAAAAATACTACTTTTAAAATAAACGATGTTGTGAAATTGTTTGAGAGTGCTGTAAGTCATGTTAGTAAGGAAAATTGGACAAACTGTATCGAGCATGTTATCAAAGTAGAGGCAAATATGTTGAAAATTGACATTATTTGTGATGATTTAATCGACCCTATTATTATTAATGTCAACAACGATTCTTCCTCTTCCGAGTCGGAAATAGAATAAAATTTAAGTAATAAATGTATTCCAATAATTATTTCTTTTCATTTTTTATTATATTATAATTTAAAACGTATTTTTTTCCCAAAATACACACCACTGCATTGCGTTATTGCTTATCTGCTAATCCTTTAACAATGAAGAAACCCTAAATTTTGCTACAACTGAAACAAATACGGGGTCGATCTACCTGGTTTTTAGATTCACGGAAGAAATGTAATTTAAAGTAAGAGATTTATCAAAAATTTCATGGTGCTCCCTGTAAAGGTTTTGCATACTTAATTAGGGTTTATTACTCCTCGTACTTTCTGTACAGACTATACAGCATTGCATTGATGTTAACGGTGAACATTTTGAACCTTTAGTTTAATATTAGGGTTGAGATTATACTTTTGGTGGCTAGTTTTGTTTAAAATGAATTGTTCATTAAAATTTATTATTAATTAGGATTTTTTGTTACATACAACGTTTAATGCTTTCACATAATATGGTCAGTAGTTATATTTTACAGTAAACATTACAAAATAACTGTGTTTTTATAAACTTAGGGTATGGGGAATGCTTGACAAAAATTAAAGTTACATAATCGAAGATTTTATTTTTGCTATAAAATACAGGGTGTTCCATTTGAAATAAGGAGGAATATAATTGAGATTTGATAGGATACGGAGATATTGCATCATGTTACAAAACTCTGGCAAAATACATTTTTTTTCTTTAATGTACAACAAGCTACAGAGCGTTGATTTACGATTTTCACATAAACGTGTCCATATCTTTTGAAGGACTCTGTATAACGTGGCAAAACCTCATACAACAAGCTTCAAAAAAATGTAAACAAACCGAATTCGGTATAATATACAGGGGTTCCGATTTGAAAAATCATATGTTTGGTTTGTAACGGAGTTATGCAGCACTCTGTATAGTTCGATATAATTTTTGTTGATAACATTTTTTGATATCTCTTAAAATAACCCATATACCGAAGTTTGTCGTAAGATTGGTACACCCTGTATATACAGTGGAGAATGTAGCCATTTATTCATTCGCTTAGATTGTACTCAGCAGCCCAATACTTTCCCCTTTCCACAAGCTTCGTGTCCCTTATAGTTCTCCAGGATTACCTGGAAGCATCGCCTTTTTCCTGGATGGGATGATGATATCCACTCGCTCAGAGTCCAGCTATTTCATTAAATTATCGTTAACCCGGAGACTCCAATACCCCCTGTCAGATGACGGGACCGGGGATCATCCAACGATCAAGCTTCCTGTCCTGGATCTTGTTCTTCGTGTACTTTTAGCCAAAAAGTTTAACAGTCATATTTGCTTATGTTTGATAACATTCGCCAAAAACAAACTTTGGTTTGATTAGAGTGATAGATACTTAGTTGAAAAGGATGTGCTCGATTGTGTTATTTTTTTGTTCACATCTCCAGTTCAATAATTTTTTTTCAACTCTGTGGAGATCCTCTCTTAGTAGTATCACATTTTCTGTAAAAAGGTAGGAATTTAGTCTATTAATTTCTAAAGCTATGATGAAGTATTGATTATTTGATAGGTAGACCTAGTTAGGTAACAGTCCAGTGCTATCACTGATATACCTAATGCTTGGTCTGCTAATAGTACTTGTCTACCACTTTCAGGCAACTTTCTCTATAACTTTTTAACAACCTTTCAACGCATAATTTTCCAATTTCGTTATTAGTTCCCTTCCATCGTGGATAAGCTTGTAATTTTCAGATAATTTCAACCGATTCAAACGTAAAATCGTCTCATATATACGAAGGTTTAAACAAAGCAGTTGGATTTAAATAGAAAAGTGTATTGAACTTTTCAAAAATGGGTGTTTAATGAAGATCGCATGTTATGTTACAAAGTTGCTGGCGCACTACATCTCGTTACAGTGAACTTTTTTCTCTTTTTGTGTACCTTGATACTGGTATTTTCGATATCAGATTACTGTATATCTACACTTGAAACCTATTGGCTGCAGGGTAGGATCGGCTACTGTAAATAAATTTCAACATGCAAAATAAACCAACCATATTCTCGTAATCAAGTTATATGATTAGATAATTATCACACGCTACTCAGATATCTTTTTCACCAACTGGAAAGTTTTGATTTCATGCTTAATAAATCAATGCTTAATGATGAAAACCACAATAAACAATTATATTTTTTTCACTACTAATTGTGAAGTTGACAATTATTGCTTCTAGCGAACCGAGAAGTTGAATTTTTCTATTATTGGTTAATAATTTTTTCTATTAATAACCTAGGTCAATAATGGTCAAATTCAAATATTTCGTGAATTCAGGAATAGTGTAGTTCAACAAAAACTTGTGCAACTTAATTTTGGAAGTTGTCTTCAACATATTTGCTGCTTGAAATTACCTATCAAGATAAAATTATTTGAATACAAATTCCATTAGTTTGAAATTCGTGCTCAACCAAAAATGATAGATGACATAACGAGTACGTTCACAATATATCGAAAACTGACAGTGTACTTGTCAGTCAGACGACGGAGTAAACGCTTCTCGTGGTGCGTTTGTGAATGATTTTTAATTTTTGTTTTTAATTTGGCTAGTAGTGGAAAAAATTTTATATACCTACACCATGGTGGTGAAGACATTTTTAAGCCTCGCACCCTATTTCGCTCGGGGCAAGACCCCTCGCGAAATAATTTTGGTTCTCGGTCAATAATAATAGTCTTCAACACCTTGGTGTATAATATACTATTATTTTATATTGAATACAATGTGCCAGAATGTACAAATAGAGGACTAAAACATATTAATTGACGGTCAGCAGCAAGACTGCTTTGAATGGTCGCGTGGTAACAGCTAACCAATAGAGACATGCCAAAAAGAACTTAATGTACCAGCAGTAGTGATGAGCAAAGCAAGATCAAGACCAATACTCGGATAGTCTTGGTTTTGCTTATTAGGTCTTGGTCTTGGTCTTGCTTAAATCAGACGGTTTTGGTAATGGTCTTGTTCATGTTACCTGTTACAATTTTTCACTTTTAAAGATCATCATGGTTATACATTATTACCAAGACCAATTTTCCCCATCACTAATAGAGTACACGCATATTTCATATTATGCTTAGATATTAATTAATAATAGTTAAGTTGATATCAAAAATTACTAATAATAGAAAATAAACCAGTTTCTATTGGAAATAACTTTCAAATTTCAAAATAAAATTCAAATTTCAATACACTTTCCGACCACCGTCCGAGGATTTCCGAACGCTACCGATGATACGTGTGATGTCATATCTCTTGTTTATTTACTTTTGTCAATATGGCCGGTAATGCATTAGGTTCTGTGTCGTTGTGTGTTTATATTGTATTCTAATCAGCTATTAATTCGACGTAAAAATATCATTTATATGTTTTTTGAGACCATTACGTGTTTGTGTGTGCTTTTTTTTATTTCTAAAAGTCAACGTAATGTGGAAAGTGGACATAAATATTCGATATTTCCGAGGATATAATAAAACCTTTAGAAGAAAATTTTTTATTCACTAGTTCAGTGTTAGTGACGATTCTTTCATATTTTGTGAGTGTAGATACGGCTAGCGGAGGTTTTGTAAAAGGACAAACTGATAACTTGCCCAAAGTAGACTCATTTTTGCTGCTTGAATTTATGAAGTCAAACAGCTGCTTAAATGCAGAGAAAATAAGAGGAGTTGAAGCATTATCGTAAGTACGATTTAAACTATGTATTATATAATATATA
>CAJUYI010000137.1:107982-164733 GCA_910591695.1 Galerucella pusilla
AATTATGGCCAGGCCACTTCCAAATCTGATTATCCCTTGAATCTAAAATAAAACCGGCAATCTCAAAAAAAACTATAAAAGGTACCACTAATTTTGACACACAGTGTAGAAACAAAAGATCCTGAATATAATTAAGATGCACCAATTCATATAAATCTTAATTGTATATTAATGACTTGTGAAAAAAAATAAAATGTGAACTTAATATAAACCCGGCGAATAATTAAAACCAATTAACTTCGCAATTGAAATCAAAAACACATTTTCTAAAACAACGTTACATTTATTTATCCTAATCTCAAACAAAACAACTTTTCTAACAACAAAAAAAAAAATAACCGGTACGGAAATTTCCATGAAAATATCAAACTTTTCTATTTTACGGAGGTACGAAAATTTTCAAATAAACGGTGATAAAAATATGTTTACCTTCTTACGTCGGTTTCGGTATCGTAGTTCACTTTTGTCACAACTTTAAAAAAAGAATTACTGTCTTTAATTGAAAATATATGCCGGTAACCGGATCGGAATAACACAAACTTGGGACACACACTTTACGTACAAAAATTAGCAACGGTCAACGGTAAAGGTAAAGGTAAAAGGTAAAAGGTGAATCAGCGGTCGGTCTCTGTCTCTCCAAATCAATTCTCCTGCTATTTATATCCTCATTGTCGCTAGTAAAATTTAGATACCACAAAAATTTGTCATATACCAGACGTATTTTGAAATTAAATAAATGGTATATATACCAAATGTCCTTATCGATTGAAAAAAATTTTAACTTTAGAAACTACTAAATTTCATGATAGAATTCATTTACGTACCTCCGGTCTTATACTAAAAAAAAAATATACAAAACAACAGTATACCTAACAATAAATAAAAATCAATAAAAGAAAAGAGAGTTTGAATTTAAGTAACGAGTTATAATATATTTAAAGTGTTGAAAATTAACCCTGTATCTATAACAACAAAATAACTCGTTACAAGGGTGTTCAATTTAAAAACACCAAATTAATTTTTATTCCACAAAAATTAGCCACCCTGTATACATCAAAATATTTTACAATTGTAGTCCGAGTGACACCGTATAAACCTACAAGAAATCTTGTTGATACCTCTTTTAGTTTCGGTGCTAGAGATCGAGTGGAAATAATTGGCGCACCCTGTAGAACGGATACCAAATAATTGAGCAGTATTCCAATTTGGAACGAATAAAAGAGAAGTAGAGTGTTTTTAACACAGCAATAACCTCGACAGTTTCTCACAATAAAGCCATAAAACCTAGTTGCCTCTGCTACTTTAGTCACAATATGTTTGATAAAAAATTCAAACGTGAAGCGAAAATGACCCCCAGATCCTTAATAAATGAATGCTGAGATAGAACATTTCCATCTATATTGTAGCCAAAATTTAACTTCGTTTTTTTCTTAGAGTATGATACCTTTTTACATTTCGAAACATTCAATGCGAGTCTGTTCACGGAACACCAGTCAGATATTTTTTCCAAATCCGACTGCAATACTACACAATCAGCCACATTTGATATGGGAAGAAATATCTTCATGTCATCTGCATAAATCAGCCTAGCTGAATTTAAAGAGCGATCAATGTCATTTATAAATAAAAGAAATAACAAAGGTCCGAGATTTGATCCCTGTGGAACACCTGATTTAGCTGTATATTTTTGTGAAGAGTGACCATTATAAAAAACAAATTGCTTCCTACTCTCTAAGTAAGACTGACAAAACATTAACAAATTTGGTGGAAATCCGAACTGATTCAATTTATCAATCAAGATACCATGATCCATTTTGTCAAATGCCTTAGAGAAATCTGTATATATCACGTCCATCTGTCCACCTGCATCTATCAGATCAGATAATAACTGTGTTATCAATAGTAAATTGGTTTCAGTCGATCTTTTACTCATGAAACCATGTTGCGCGGGAGATGTAAGATTGCAAACAGAAGGATAGATACGATTATAGATGACTATCTCAAAAACTTTGGAGAAATTTGACAAAATTGAAATAGGACGATAGTTGTTAATTTTATACCTACGGTCTACGGTCGTGGGTGTTTTATGAAGGGAAAATATTCTGTTTTCTTTTGGACGAAATTCAAAAGTAGTTAACACAGGGCTGTACAGAATGAGGAGGCCCCGCGACTCCACCCATGTCACGCCACTGGTTACGGATAGAAAGTCGCAGAAGCTTCTCACCCTCACCCTCAAATATTCAAGAAACCAAACGCACCAAAGGTTGTGCCAAACTGAACTGGCAAAGTTAGCAAATGATTGTTCTAGTGTACAGTATGCACACCAAGGTCTTTTGGAAAAGCACTTTTTGGAAAATATAACACCAACACTTGCAGTATTATCACTTCTTACGAAGTAGTGCCGGAAATTGGCTAAGTGAAGAAAAGTTTCATTAAAAAACATTCATTTTCGTTTTTCTGATTTCTCTGTTCTAAAATTAGTCGTTATTTTGTCTCAAAATAATATACTGGTAGATTAGATGAGGTGGCTACTCGTTCTATTCCACTGCTACCTTTTCAGATCTATTGTGGATCTAGATCACATTTTTCAGCCCGACTTTGTTAAGTCATCATTCAGTCTCGAGACTGAATCTCTCAAGTAATTTCTTACCGTTGGTTCCTCATCGATTACTACAAGAAACAGCTCATTCGCCAGGCAATGGCACTGACATAGGATCTGCTCTGTAGTTTCCTCTTCTAGGTGACAGAATCTGCAAATGGATTCGTCTGTCAACCTTGTTAGCTTCACGTACCTGTTAAGCTAACAGTGCCCTGCTAACATACCTACTACGACTTTGACAGTTTTCCTGCCGTTGCTTATTAGGTCTGGCGAACCGTACCGTACCGGTGAGTTTCTATAACTTATATATTTATTGAAGATTGTTTTCTAGCTACATGTTCAATATTGTTCAATCTGTTGTCATAATTATAACCCTGTTCAAAATTCTAATTTCTCTTGATAAAAGATGTTTTAGAATTAAATCTACTTGAACTTAATACGATTAATCTCCGTAAAAATACGTTGAGAAGCGTTATCAGTGAACATTAAATTCCAAAATATATTTCCCATTTCAAGTGACAAAAAGAAAAGCATTTGACTTGTCGCTTCTCGGCGCTATAACGGTCTGCTAAACCTAAGTATTTCACTTATTTAGGAAAATAATCAAGATAAAAATCCAACCCTGGGATATATTTGAGCTGTTCATTTTCGTAAGTAAGTTTATGGATAAGGTCTCCAGCAATTACTTTTATCTGCAGTGAGCAGGTATTTTTCAAGTTACCGTTTTGTGTTGGTGTCAGTATTAATTGTTTTTCAGTTAGTTACTAGAAAAAACAAATACAACTTCAACTCAACCGTCCGTTCAGTGGAACTGTAGGTATATTCGTTAGCATATTAATGTTTATTCTAAAAGTGGATAAATTCTGTAACTGGTTCTTTGACAGGAAAATTTAGGTTTTACGATAAACTGATTACGTTGATGACAATAATAGCAGCACTGTCAATTGGATATAGTTAATATAATTATTGTACATTACTAGTGAATGGGAATTTTATGTCGACTAGAATGCAGTTAGACAGAAACTTGCAGGATTCCTGTAGAAACGTTGTTACCTAAAGTGATAATGTGTTTTGTAGAAATTTGATGGGAGAGAATATCGATAAACATTATGATTTAAGCCCAGTCTACAACATGCGTAGGTAGCAAAAAAAAGAAACTTTGCAGAAACACTGTATGAAACCAGATACGATCAAATAAAAATATCGAAATAAAGCCGATAGAACTGAAAACATAAATGACCGATTGAATTCAAGAGATATCAAGTATCATTGTTAAATTCTTGAGCCCATGATACCTGAATGCTCCTTTCCAGTGTTTCCCCAATCAAAAAGTAATACGATATCATCAAAGACGGACAGAAAGCAATACACCACATCAAAAATAATGATGTGTTATATAAGGATTCCTTAATACCGAAATAAACAAGCTCTATGAATCAGAGTTTAACAGAGCCAGACTGGCCGTAACTAAACTAATTGATGTTTGAGGTAGAGTCCGTCGTTAGTATGATTTATTCATAAATTGCATTGTTTTGAGGAATATACATAGTTATGCAGAAAACAATCATAATAAATACATATGAGTGCATCTCTTGATCCGCTGTGATGTCTATCTCCGTATGGTTCTTATCAGCGTTTTTGAACATATGAAGTAAGTTGTAGGTACTAGCGCAGCTACACGATGCAGCAGGTGCAGCTGTTAATGTAGGTTTCTC
Source organism: Galerucella pusilla (assembly GCA_910591695.1). Classification (NCBI taxonomy): domain Eukaryota; kingdom Metazoa; phylum Arthropoda; class Insecta; order Coleoptera; family Chrysomelidae; genus Galerucella; species Galerucella pusilla. Next base: position 112,297 of record CAJUYI010000137.1, read on the forward strand.
ACTCACCATGACAGTAAAACTGCGAAAACAGCACAATCAATCTAAGCTGTACTTTAAGCTCCAATCAAATAGCTGTTGACATTTAATAAATAGTCAAGTCAACTAAGACACTAATTATCAAATACGAAGCACTGGTGACCTTAGATATAACTAGGTAGATTTACTTATTAACTAAACTGTGTCATATGAATTTAAGTAACTGATAGGTGGTAGGATGAATAGAATTGATTTCAGAGATCTAAATCTTTAAGGTGTTAGTGAGAATCAATACAATGAGTTTTCGTCCTTTGTAAAGTTTTTATATTATAGTTCCAAGCAGTACCAAACTATGAAGTTGTTAAAATATTGATCAATGTGTATATAAGGATTAGGATTATCAAATTTACAATCTGGGGTGACTTCTTCGGATCAAAGGGGTGACTTCTTGGGAGACTCTTTAGATACTCCCTGTATATTTGCAAAACTTATCGCTTATCTCTTCTTCTTTGTCAATTCTTGTACACCCTCTGGTCATTGTCGACAACTTCTCACCCTCTGGGGTGACTTCTTCGGATCAAAGGGGTGATTTCTTGGGAGACCCTGATGGACAGCTTTACCAAAGTGGTCCAGAGACCCGCTTGTATACCTACTAGCATGACATGTAGATCCATAATCAAGTGACAATTTTTGAAAACTTTGGGTGAAGTACAGCGAAAAAACGATTATTTGATGTGAGTGTTTAATACATTCAAACTTTTGTGTGTTTTCTTAAAACCGTTATTAAGTAGCAAAAGATCATGTTTGTACATAAGTGACTTGCTTATTATATATCAGAGTTGTGAAGGGTCAAGTTTGATAAGGGTGTATAGGACTACGTAATTTTTAATTTTCCCAGCATTCCAGCATTCTCGATCTACAAGTCAAGCTGAGCTTTTTATACAGAGATTTTTTGTGAAATAAACGTTTCTCCCTCTGTATAAACTTTTTGATACTCATTGTGTATATTTAAAAATTAATAAATATTTTCATTGCCTTTTTTTCACACGATCCAACCCTGTTTAATGTGTCGTTTTCTGGGGCCAAATTGAGACAAATTTGCGAGAGTGGAGTGTGCAGCCTTCGGCACGCTGGTGTTGTGGTCAGCGGTCACCGTGAGCATTGTCGACCAAAGACCAAAAGGGGTGACCATCTCCGGATGACCATGACAATCGCACTCTTAAGGGATGTCTTCGAACTCGGTCTGGTCAGTCGGTCGCATGTAATTGTTTGTTTTCTCACGGTTCGCTTGATACACTAATTGATGTTCAGTATTAAAGCTTATTCGTGTGGCACTCTACTTCCCAGTCACTGTTCATCCCTTCATTACACGCTTTGTACGAGTCCAAAAATAGGGAAACGGATAGAAATGCCAATTTACCCTCACCGATATGGTTTTCGCTAATAAGCACGTTCTGACTAATCGAACACGATTCTCGCACAAGTGCTCTACTGTATTGACAGCAATTATATTTATCTCTACCGTACTTGACCATTGTCTCCCTTACATCACTGCACAAAGTAAACAGTCCGCCAATTTATCTGACGTCCTCTTAATAACCAGCTATCAATATCGCTTTACCGAAATTTCATTTCCCTATTAGAATCAATACAACTGATTGAAGCTTATAAATTAATTACCTTTACTTAAACACGATCAATCTGATAACACTTTTACGTTCATGAAATTTTGGTTCGTAATCAAACAATAAGAGCCGTTTTATGGCAAAGAATTATGCGGAAAAGTAGTATTGAAAAAATACGCATTCGATGCTGTCATCACAGAAGAAAATAATCAATTTCGTATTCTATTTATTTATTGTAAAATTTGAATTATGTTTAATGGAGAAGCACACCTGGTACTTAAATGAAAATCTTTTTACCTCGATTAGATGGTAGACTTTGGATGTAGCGGTTTAATCAATTAGTGAAGCACCCCAATCAAAATACGTTGTTAAATGTTGACGGTAACCCTGATATTTGAATTGTACAAAGTGCTTATTGTTTAGAAAACATTAGAACGCATTTGAATTAAAAATTAATTAACAATTTGAGGACCCTTCTAAGTAATGATTAGAAAATAAAATTATCTAAGCACCGAAAAAACAATTATTGTTCTTAAACAAACCTCCAACATAAATAATATAATAACATGTTAGTAATGTTAAGACATTTAAAATTTTTTTTTGTAGTCTCGAGTGCATCTTACCTATTCAGCTTTAGGGAATACATTTTCTATTCACAGGTAGGGGTTTCAGTTTTTTTTTATTTTAATAGTAGTAGTTATATATACAAAGTTGATGCACGTGTTTGAACATTCAAAAGTGGTATAATAAATTATATTTCTGTTCTGATTCAGGTTAGGTTATTTTCAAAATAGGTACATTGTTTGAAAGTGATTCTTCTACTACTAAACACAGGTGCTCTAGCGTTAACGGTTCTCATAAATAAATATTAATGTTTACCACAAGAAACGGAAATTAGGAGATTTCCACAGGTGTTATACAGAAAAAACGTGATAGCACAAAAAATATTAAGACATTTAAGCATAAAAACAAAATTGAAATAATATAAAGTTGCGATACGTCCAATTGTAACAGCGGAAACAATGCGCTCCACAGTCAAAGAGAGCAGTTAGAAATTATTCAAAGGAAAAAGAATTAACAGTCCCAAGAAAATGGATAATGCTCAGTATAGGAGCCTGAACAATAAAGAGATTAGAGATATTCTAGAAGTATAGGATATCGTAAACGTAATCAAGGCACAACTACTACGATGGTGGGGACACATTCATCGTCGCCAACCAGAGGAACTAATTAAAAAAATCACCGCATGGATCCCACAAACAACAAGACCGAGGGGAAGACCAAAAAGAAAATGAGGGATCAAAGCATCGAAGATATTAAAATTCTTAAAACTAGAAATTGAAATGAAATGGAGAAAGTGGAGAGAAATCGTAGACAATGCAAAAAACATACCAAACTATGTATCTTCTGACCCTCCTTTTGTCAGCTTTTCCATCGTCCTTGGGAAAACATGGGGGTTGAGTCCGCGAATGATACACTGGATATACAGTGTAGTGGTTAAATCCATAATATCATGCGTCTTTGGTCTGGTGGACAAAGACGACACAAAATAATGCAATGATGAGACTAGGCAAGGTGCAAAGACTTGTTTGTCTCAGTATTGCAGGGTACATGAGAAGCACGCCAACGGCAGCACTAGAAGCTTTATTTGGCCTTCCTCCATTACACCTCGTGATAATGGGAGAAGCAAGGATGGGGCTATTTGGGCAGCAAAATAACCTGAGCAACAAAATAGTTAGATCAGGACACATATCCATTAAGGAGATCATAAGTGGAGCCATTTTAGATATGACAACAGACTATATGGCCACTAAACTTCCCCCCAGTCCCAAATATGAGGTAGAAATACCTCACAGAAAACTGGCGAGACCCAAGCAGACTGAAGCTTCCCCGAGGAGAGACCTGGTACACAGACGGGTCACAGACTGGGGAAGGCACAGGAGCAGGTGTGTATAGTGAAATGAGATACACAAGATGCTCCTTTTTACTAGGAGAACATACCTCTGTATTTCAGGCAGAGATTTGTGCTATCCTAGACTGTGTCAGAATTAACAAATATAGGACTGACACTGATAGCATGAACATACTAACTGACAGCCAGGCAGCCCTTGAAGCTTTATACAGCCGCAAAGTAACATCCAGACTGGTAGAAGAATGTCAGAAGGAACTAAATGAACTAGCATACCACATTAAAGTAAGATTAGTGTGGGTGCCGGCACATAACGGTATTTCTGGAAATGAACAAGCTGATGAACTCGCGAGAAGAGATTCAGCAACAGCATATGTTGGACCAGAAAGAAGGTAGTCCGAGGGCAAATACAAAAATGGGTACAAAGCCAACATAGACTTCAGTGGAGGAATACTCCAAAGCAGGTACACAGTAAAACCTTCATAGGTGACACATGTGTAAAACGGTCCGAAGAACTACTGAATATCAGTAGGAATAAGCTAAGAATTATTACAGGTTATTTAACGGGTCATACCCCGGTAAAAGATCACCTGCATAAAATAGGGTTATATAACGGGGACCTCAGCTGCAGACTTTGTGGCATGGAGACCAAGACCGTAGCCCATATCTTATCTGACTGTGAGGCACTGGACTCGAGGAGACAAACAATCTTCGGAGAAGCCAATGTGCCACCCGAAGTATATGGCACACATCCAATGGACCTATATCGTCTACTCGAAGGTACGGGGATAACTGGATGGGTGGAATAAATGTGGCAGTAGGGTACAATAAGCCAACAGGCTCTAGTGCTTCCGGCATCAGAACGGCTCTCAAACACACACACAAAAATGGTACTTGATACTCTGGTAACCCGGTACCCAGGTCAGCTGCACGTCACTTCCTAGCTCGAAATTGCCTTGGCCTTGTGTCTCTGCTTGCTCTTGTTAGCTTTTCTGGATGTAACGTATATCTTCTGAGTTGGTAGCTATAGCTGCCTTAGGATCTTCTGGAGTATACCTACGCCAACGAATAATACAGTCATCAAAACATATTTCAATGCATTTTCGGTACTCGCATCGACGGGTGTCTCGGAATGGTGAAATTGCAGAATCCATCAATGTTAAATCAGAATCGCCTACTCTAGCAATAATACTTACTATGAAGATGTTGAAATTTGTCAAACGTCGCTCCTGTGTAAGTGGACTATAATGTGTTTAAGGTAAAATTTCATTACTGTGGACCAAAGCTTTACAAGTGGACCGCCCTAATTAATTAAGTGTGGCTCAAACCATTCAGCATAATTAGAATATTTATAGGTACTGAACATTTGTGGAGAAAAATTGAAATTCCATCAGATATATTCTGAAGATACGACAATAGACCAAATAATAAAAGTGAGAATATTCAATGGCTGGGAAATACCAAAAACATTTGACTGGAGAGCTCCAGTAACAATAGGGAAGACCAAGAAAACGATGGAGAGAAGTGGTAATGGGGGATTTGTAAGAAAAGAGTATCAGACAGTACAGAACCAAAGGCAGAGATGGAAAAGTGTGAACAAAAATCACTTTATGGCTTGCCCGAAGCTCTTGTATAGACAAATCTGGTCACCTTTTTACCGACCATAAGGACATTTTCTTTACGAATACGTACATGACGTAACAGAGATGGGTGCGAGTTATATCAGCACAGCAATGCATATGCATTTCAAGTCTGTTCTGTGAAAAAATTACCAGGTAAATAAAGTTTTCCTCTAAATTATTCCTAGCAGAGAGTTTGAATGAACAAAAGTGTCTTTGCAGACACGTGTAGTAGCACGTAATGCACATAACAGAAATTTAGAGCTGCTGGTTTCAAATTTCATATTTTCATTTGAATAATTATATTTTATGCAGTTTAAAATCGATGAAAATTATATTAGAAATAAGAATAAAAATGTTCTGAAATGTTTTTATCTTTTTAAAACTTTTTTTTCACCACATATATGCAAGCTAGTAAAAAATTTGTGTTTACTAGCCGATGTCATTTGCGTTACTCATCTTTTTTGAACTGGTAACTATTTGTAATAAATTCTTTATACATACTTCCGAGTTACACGCCAAGGTTTTTTGTCGGGATAGCAGTGATTAAACAAAAATAAAACAAACATTAATTCAGTGGCTTCTATATTCGCATATGTGACTCCTGCTGCTTTTACGCAACTTTCTTCCCAAAATACCACTTCACTTCTCTCCCGCAATGACATCGACGGCACAAAAGGAATTCCTGAGTGTTGCGGAGGTTTTCTACAAAAAATAGACTGCCGTGTTTGTTTTGACGTCAAATCCCTACCTTCCAAGTATTTCTAATTGGAGACCGAATGATTCAGAGACGAACTATCTATTTTTTCTGTAGGTAATGGGTGATATAAGACTCGTGTGAACTGATTTATGTATATTTAAAATATGTTAAATGAATGGCAGTTAATGTGACATACGTTCGTTAGTAAAATTATGTTCAAAAAGAGAAAGACCGAGGTGGAAATAACAATAAATTCAACAAAATATAAAAAAAGGGGTTGAAAGGGATTCCAGTTATATATTTTATAACACGATTTTGGACAAATTGAAAGCTACTACTAAATGAGATCTCTAATCATTTCTTTTGTGATCCAACAAAACCATATTAGATCATTCAGCGGCAGAGAAAAATATTATCCAGTACTATTTCTAGACACATGCCAAGTATCCAGCAGTGTTACATGATGACCTAATTTACAAAGTTACCCTTTCTAATTAAATCTGGAGTGCTCCCGATTGCAACAAAACATAAATACAAAGACTGGCAACATTGACAGTTATCAGAAACTTAATTATCAGTAATCTATTCCAAATATTTAATAAAAGAAGAGAAACTAAGTATAAAGTGAATTTTTATAAATGCGTGTTTTTTATTATTCTACAAACTACGTCCCTGCTTCTGTAAAATATTTTAAATGAAAACTAATCGTACTGTGCGACGGTGACATGTCAGATTAGTTAACTAGTTCAACATTTGACACATTGCAAAAACAAACTCCGTATTTATTTTACGTTAAAAGGTCTGAGAGTAAATTATGTTACATCCTAAGATAAACACTTATTCACTTCCCCAAAAAACACTTAAGTTCACATTTAGGGTCAGATCCTACTTATTAATGCAAATCCCTGTTGGATATATTTGTCTTGTTTTTGTCGTTCATATAGAAGTCGGAATATGGGGTTTCCGAATTTATTGGGTATTAGATACGTCACGCGAATGGTGTGAGGATGGTCGGACAGTATTGCACAAATTAATGTAAACACAGCCAGACTGACGTAAATATTGTTTATAGATAGATAGTTTATTTATTTATTTATCATGCTATTATAGTTTGTCTCAAAGTATATCGTCTCCGCTTTTGATGGCAATGATCTAAATACGACCATTTACGACCTTCTTAAAAGAATTTTACCTGAAATGAAACCCAAGAACAGTTTAACTTAAAAGTATTTAGTTATATCTTATTTAGGAGGGAAAAGAGAAAAAGTTCAGGGAAATGGTCTTCACACATTTAAAAAAAAACAGAAGATGTATGATAAAAGTAGAAAAAGATAGATATTTGTGAATTTGATCCTTTTTAAAATAATTTTAAATAGTCCGCTACTGGCAATCTCTCCTACAGCAGCTATTGGCCATATGATTTATTGCAATTGGCCTATAATCCTATGATTGCCGGCAAAAGCTAAGACAATATACTTTGAGACAAACTATACATTTAATATATTTATAGAAATGACATGAAATAGTTATGGGTTAATTACATGTTAAATAACTGCAAAGGAATAATTACAAATAATTCATTTCACATAATTGAAACTTTCTTTCATAAAATTGTCAAGGGTGATACACGATTTTATAGGAATTGGCAAATTTTTATGTAACAATAAACCTTTGTAAAATAGAGAATGTTGTGTTCTATTGTTGTATGTCTGCCAAGACTAATTTTGTTGGACATTTATATTTTGGTTTTGTTTTCAAGACATGATTTAATATTATTTCAAATTATTAAATGTTATATATGACAAACAAATTATGTTATTGTTGAGATACAAGATGTCAACTTTTTAATTTGTTTGATAAATGGGGGTTAACAAAAAAATAAAATAATAATAGTAAGGTTTGTTCAACCATCCTTTGCCGTTACGTCATAATCGGTGACGTATTCTGCTGTTTTACGTTTGTCTTATATTAGTTTAATGTTATTTTACACTAAACCTCAAAATTATAATCAATTACCAAATATGTTGAAAATTGTTTTCAAAATATAACAACTGAACTGTCAAAAGTAACAAATAAAATTTACGTCGACATTTGTTAAGAAATACGTTAATGACCTCATAATTACATGAATGAGAGAGCAAGCTGGACAATGTATGACGTAACGGCAAAGAAGGGTTGAACAAACTACATAGTCAAACAAATGTACAAGATAATTATCATTGGATAAATACAACCTTCTATACCAAAACCGTTATACTCTATTATTAACGTAGCCATCTAGAACTTAATACGGATTGTGTAAATGGGGGATTTTGAATATCCCATACTCAAAATGCTGGGGAATTCTGTTCAGATGCATAAGTACAAGATTTGGAGGATGCATTCCAGTGGTGTTAAGACTGGGTTAAGTGGTTTGAATTTGATATACTCGGATCACTGCTTTATTGCTAAGTAATCTACCCAATCCACTTGGGCGATTATAATTTAGTTTGGATCATAGAGGTTTCGAACGAATAAATTGTCATTCCAACTCACCATTTGTGAAAATCTAATCAGTTCTGAAGGTTAATAGATAAAACAGATACATTTACCACTATAGTCTATATTTATGTAAGAGAGAGAGTAATAAAACCTACTTTACAATGCCTGAAAACTGGGAAAGAGAAGTAAATCATACAATTAAAGAAGATGAGAACAGTGGAAGCTGGACAATATTACTAATGAAATGATATTGCCACTCATTGGTTGCGACGGTTCATATTCTAAAATTCCGATTCTGATCCTGCTTTTTAAAATGTAGCTTTCACCAGTGAGTTTTTATACTGAAATTTTTATTTATAAATGTAACGTTGTTTAAAAGTCAAAGTTTAAACCCCTATACCTATATAACCAGTATGACACAATGGGCCGTATAAATAAAAATGAGCACAACCTTCTACTTGCAAAACTTGAAGCAAATGCTATATAGCTTATGAATAAAACTTTAATTAAATTATTTTACTCAAACTTGTATTAGAAGCATGAGCATCTACCTACTCACGTTTAAGTATTTGCTCATCCTGTTATGAATAAAAAGTATGCTTTGCTTACTTAGTTCAGCATTTGCTCCAAAAATTTTGCATCTCGTTCGTAGAAGATGCACCTTGCAATAAGCTGATTATAAAATGACAGAATTCGTGAATTTACGGGCACAGAAGCAATACAAAAAAGTGCGAAGGGAAGCTAATTGGAGAGATTTTAAATATTTCTACAGATTTCGAGAAGAAAATGTAAATTGGAAGGCAACGTACTTTTTGGGAGAAAATCTTGAAAGAAGAGGAGGCGCTCTTTCTTCAAATCATAAAATCATAAAAAAGGTTTTATTGCGATATATGGCCTCCTGGATTTCAGATGGTTGTAACAGAAGAATGGGGAATCACTCTGTCGACTGTTTGAAAAACAATTTCATTTGTAATGAGCAAAATAGTTGAAAAAGTCCCATTTATGGATCAAATTTCCGTCAACCCAACCCAAAATAAACGAAGCACAGCAAGCGTGACAAAAAAAATATCAGTTTTCAAGTGCTATTGGAGTGATTGATTACAAGCACGTTCAGATTTTGAAACCGAATCAACACGGTGATGAATACCTACATCAACAGAAAGTTTCACCTATGGTCGAATTCTCCTCTCCATCCATTAATACATGTAAAAATTTTTCCCACTGCTTTAAAACAATTTTTTTATTGCCAGTTTTGTTCTTGTCAACCTTATTTCTTAGACTCGTTTTCATGTTGTTTACTTTCTTCATTAGTAGCGGAACGGTTAATGGCTTTCCAATTTTTCGTTATATTTCTGTGGCTGCATGTTTTAAGGCCTCGTTTTTTTAAATTTTTCATATGTGAAATTTGTGATTTGGTGAGGATTTCAGATCTTTCTCGCAATTGCATTGCTACTAGCAGATTAATACCTTTTTCTTCGTCATTTCCCATGTCTGAAGACACTTTTATTACACTTACAGTTAAAACACGGTCAAATTAATGCATACGCAACTCGACTCTTTGCGAGTTTCGACAGGAATGTCCAGGCAGTCCAAGCACAAATGCTCATTTTATCGAAGCAAAAGCTCTTGAGAATAAGCAAATCATTATTCATTTCTACTCGAGTAGATGCTTATACTCCGACCTCTTACACTAAGCTCTTGCTTGGAGCGTTTGCTCATACTCATAGGCATTTGCTTTCTTTTTATTCATACGGCCCAATGTTCTCAACATACCTTGTGGAAAAATAAAACATTTTAGAAAATATTGCACTTTGTTACCTTTAGCTGTTTAGAAGTTATGAGCAGGTTAATTGGGTGTAAATATTAGTGTACACCTGATATATTTATTATATATACGTATTCAAATGTTATATCATACAAAAATACTAGAGGTAGAAATCTAAAAAAGATTTTAACTGTATACTACGATAGATACGTCTATGGATTATGAATGCTTCATTATTTTAATACACTCATAAAAACAAACTATAGATATGTCAAATCTCCTCGATAACATATTTAACTCATAAGTCTACCTATGTCATCAAACAAAGTCAATGATTTCTGCAAAAATCTGAATATAAAGTATAATATTTTCGACGTATCCACTGCCTTCTAGAGTCATTGGGAAAAAATAGGAGTATGTTAAGTGCAATTGAATGTTGACACAAAAGTGTTAAACCTCAGGCAATGATATTTCTTATCTGAGAGGATACAATGGTAAGCTGAAATATGAAGGTGAGTAAAGGTGACCATGTCGCTGGTAATTACCTAGAAAAACTTCTTAGCATCGCAAATTAGTAATAAACTGCGTTGTCAATGCAACTTTAGAGTGTATATTTTGAAATTATAAAATTACTTTCACAAATTAATTCATCGCTGAGAATATGATAAAAAGCATATATCCAAGAATCATGGGGTCTCGGCAATCTTCCAATTCACTTAACAAACTTTAAGATAAATAGTTTACATTCATCTAATCAGAGTATGTTAACTAATTGGTTTCTGCAGATTATTAGGCTCCTAATTTAATAATAATATCGATATTCGACAGCAATTAAGATAATTATATTATGGGAAATTAAGCAGATTCGGACAATACAATGCAATGCAGCTAATGCGTATTATTGGATTAAGTTAACAATAATTGTAAATGTGCAAATAATTCACCAAGTCGAGACAGTTAAATTAATTATTTTATATGTGTTACCATAGGTTGAAATTAATTCCAAGCTATAGTTACCATATTCATATAATAACAATTATTACCATAACAAATCTACGCAGGATATTTTCAAATAGGTAGATGATAATCGGGTCGTACTTTTATGATAGGTATGTATGACAGCATATTCCAAGATCAGTATCCACAATTATGAGTATACCACTCTTCCGTGTCTTTACTCTTCCTCGTCTCTGCTAATTTAGTAGTAAGCAGATTTGACATCCATTTGTAAATTGTACTGTTCACCCCTCTCCTGTTAAATGCTCTACGTCGACATTGTCAAATACCCCCGTGATGCTTAGGTTTACCTTCACAGAATTGCTTTCTTTAGCGTTTCTAATTTCCTTCCTGTGGGTGTTTTTCACGTCAGTGCATCTCAGCCAGTTACCGGTGAGTTTTGATCTATAAAATTGATCCCGGGATTGGATCCTGATTTTAAAAGAATTGTGCCACTAGCACCTGCTTCTTTGTTCGTAAAGGAGACAGTTCACTTCATCGAAGATGTACATATTGCATCCTAATATACTGAGCATTCTAAAGACTGTCATGAAAGTGCATACTTACAGAACAATTATGTTTGGGTCTTTTAATTTGTACACTACTGACACTACACTACACTTAATTTGTACACAACAGCAAACAAAAAAGCATTAACAAAACTTGCTGTGATCCAACGATCAGCATTACGGTTGGCATTTTACACGAGCCCAAGAGAAAGCATTCTTGCAGAGTCAGGAGAAATGCCACTAAACCTAAGCAGAGAACTACTTAGCTTACAATACTCAATAAAAGTACACTCAATTAAATCTCATCCAGCAGAAAACGTTACTTTCGCCAGCAAATTCCAATCCCTCTTCATCACCCATCCCCGAATAACTCGGCCATTCTATGAAAGAATTAATAGAGCATGCCAAAAATACAGCATAATTTATCCACCAGTTTACAGCTGTTCAGATGAGGCCTCGCCACCCTGGACTCTCCAAACCGTGAGATGTAATACGCAGCTCACTGAATTTAATAAGCATGTACACCCCCCAAACTAATCCTAAATAGCTTTAAACACATCCTTACGAAGTACCATAACCATAAAATTATATACACAGATGGATGAAAACTTGAACACGGGACATCGTCAGCAGTAGTAACAAACAGTGGCACCTATAGATACAAACTACCTGATGATCACAATACTCAGCGGAACTATATGCTCTTTATAAGGCGACACAGCACTGCATCGATCATATTTCAAAATCCTTCCTCATAATCACTGACTCACTAAGCCCTATCGAGAGCATCAAACAAATGTATCAAACCAATTAATTAATTATGCGAATTAAAGAGCAAATACATCACATCCTTAGTTCAAATAGAATAATAGAAATACTTTGGGTCCCTTCACATATCGGAATCGATGGGAATGAACGTGTCGATGCAGGCCAAGCCACCAACAACTCCCTAACACTCGCAGAAATCTCAATTTTCAGCTCAGATTGGAAAACGACCTTCAGAAAAAAAATCGGCGACCACTGGAAAGAGCTTTGGACACATTCTCCAACCAAACTGAGAGAAATCAAGAAATCCACTTTACCATGGACTAATCTGCCGAGAAATAGAAGAGCAGAGACGATTCTCACACGGCTTAGAATAGGTCACACACGACTCAACCACCAGCATTTACTCTCAAAAGACATTCCACCCATATGTGACATGTGTAATGTGCAAATAAGTGTATCACATATATTAGTGCAGTGTCCTAAATTTAAATCACAAAGAGAACTTCACGGTATTAAAGGACCGTTAGAGAACATACTAAACGAAAATTACAACATAGAAAATGTATTAGGGTTCCTTAACCAAACTAATCTTTGTTCTAAAATTTAAGGTACCTACCACATAGTATGTATTGTATTGTATTTTATTGTTAACTAAAACCTTGTTTCTTGTATTGTCCCACTGCTAATAACCCTTATTGGTGATGCAGTTTGATATTAAAATAAATAAAAATAAAAAAATTTGTAGTTATTTAAGCTGGATATATAGACTCTGTGGTTCGTGATTCCCGCTGCTCGAACATGAACAACGAATCGCCAGCAACGTGGAAATCACGAGGAGCAGCGAACAACGGTAATAATACAGTTTATAAATCCAGCTTTAAAGTCACCAGCCAACCTTCTTTCAAAAGATTTACTAGATCTGTAATTACTGAATGGAAGACAATCACCAAACTAAGTATTTCGTTTAATTTTCTTCAAAGTTAGGAACCAGCTTCATCTACATTGTTCTATTAATTATAAGCAGCCGTCAAAAAGGGGGAAATTTTTTTGTCTTGTAAGAGGTGTACACCTGAAAGTAAGATTCTACTTTTTTGCCATTTCAGTAGTGTACACGCACGTCTGTCTATATAAAGAAAGAACTTGAGAGATTATGAAAACGTGACAAATGGTTGGTTACACTTATTTCTATTATTTACAACGAGGGTGAAGTAACCTGGGAAGATCTCTAAGTTACAGAAAATTAAATCATAGACTTTTGACGCAAGAAGAAAAACTCTATTGTTATTTCACATGTAAATAAGTTTCATTATATGGTTAATAAGCGCAGTGAATAGTAATCCCCGTGGAAAGAGAATGAATAATCTATTTCAAATGTCTCGGCAATCATTTTCTGTTGACCCTAATTCTACTCTCGAGCTACCCCTGATGTGGCTAAAAAAAATCGGAATGGGACAGGTTGCACACCTGTACATGGATACTAGAAATAAAATCAACGGAAAATCAACTGTCGAAAAAGGTTACATTGTTATGTCAGGGCTCTACTCGTCTGTAATGGTTCAACGCTATAAAGAAAATTACTGTCAAGTCATCACGTTATTGTATCTATTATGAATGAAGTTACAAGAACAGGTTCCTGAACATCTAAATACTTTTTTGCATTACCGTTTCTTTGTTTCTAAATACCTACGTTATCTTTGGTTAATAATCTACGTAGAAAGCAAATACAAATTTTTTTATGGGTTTGTATCTAGCGGTATTACCACTTCTAATTTCATATTACCGTTCTACAAATGAATAAATTATATCAGAGTTGAATTTTATAAAATGTGCAACATCATGTCAATGAGAATAATTTAATACCATATACACATTTATATGATTAAAACCATATTATCGTTTGGAGTTTCCCATTTATAATCAAGAGTCTAATGAAGTAAAAGTATCATTCACCCCAATAATTGCGCCCCATTCACATGGTAAATATATTTGAATATAAAATCAAAGCTTTTGGAAGGGCCACTCAATAATTAACAGGTCCGTCGCTTGAGCTCACCAATGTCCATCATTGCGACCGCACACTTCCATTTGCATCTATAATAGGCCTAGCCCTTGCTCAATTAAGCTTAAGCTATCCTGGTCCAGTGTACGTCCATCTTAAATCCATATAAATGGCCCATATGGGAATAAGCTCAGGTCTACAACGGTAGCAAAATCTCTAAACTGACGGTCAGCCCATTCTCTTTACCATATCGCGATGAAGCGAGGTGTTGATTAGAAGATTTAATTACACAAGGGGTTGGCCATTATCTAACACCCTTGTCATCACGAATGCTCGACTGTTTTGTGTATACTGGATACAGCGACAAATACGTTAATCGTATTTTATGGAAGTGACATCCGTGTTCGTTCGTTGGAAACTGAGACAATAATCGAATTTATTACTGTCACTGTAAATTACATCTGATCGCTAACAATATTTCATTTCAATCACACTTACACAATAATTATTTTTCATACTTTCCCAAAATATGGAAATCACCTACCAATTGTTACAATAGACAGTGTGCATCTCGTTTCACTCAAAAACTATACCTAATATTTACAGATAAACAGTTCACACTACATGAGAATGAATATTAAACAATATCTAATAAGTATTAGATTCTTCACTCAGAATGTTTTTTTCTTTGTGTTTAGTTAACCCATGACTTATTTGTTTTATTGAACATGTCAAATCTTGGTATTGGTTTTGAGGTTATGTATCAGATAGGAACTATAATTATTCATCTTAAAGGTGCGATTCCACCAAAAAAAGTTTTTGTGACCAAACGTTTGCCAAAGTTGGCAATTCATTCGTCTCCACCAAACAACTATGCGTCAGGAATGTACCTCTGGTAGTAGGAGAATGGATACTCAAGATGCTCTCTAATAGAGCAATAAGTATCAATGTAGAAGACATCACAGTAAGAGGACTGGTCATGAGGGGATGTCCACAAGGAGAAGTCTTATCACCCCTTCTGTGGAGCATAGTCCTAGACACCCTGATTAATCACCTCAACAACATAGGATTCTACACAATTGCATACGCAGATGACATAGTTATCTTGCAGACTGGAAAATTTGTGCGATAGAGCGCAGGATGGGCTTAAATTAATTGGAAAATGGTGTAAGGAACACTCACTGTCGATCAATCCCAGAAAAACTGAGATGGTCCTTTTCACCAGGAAAAGAAGTTTATCGGGTTTGAAACCTCCCGAAATCTTCAAAAGCAAACTAAACTTTTCCGAAGAGGTGAAATACCTTGGTATTACCCTCGACAGGGAACTAGCATGGAACTCTCATCTATACAGCAGAGCAAAAAAAACATATGTGGCTTATGAGCAGTGTCGGAGGACAGTGGGATGCACGTGGGGTCTGTCACCCCGTGTGGTCACCTGGATCTACACTGCAATAATAAGACCCATGTTAACGTATGAAGCAATTGCATGGGGACCGAAGGCTCTACAAGCAACGGCCATCCAAAAATTATATCAAATACAGCGAATGGCTTGTTCAAATATCACAGGAGCCATGAGAACAACACCAACCGCAGCAATGGAACTAATCACTGGTCTGACCCCTCTGGACCTGTACGACAAGGAGGTTGCGTTAATGGCCATGGTACGATTGCGCACAGCTGGTGTAAACCCCGAAGTAGGAGTATGGCAGGAAGCTGCAAATGCAATACGCATATATACAGATGGTTCAAAAATGAAAGGAAGCTTAGGTGTGGAGTAATAATCTGCACTGATAGTAGACAAACCCTATTAGCCTTGAACGGACAACGTGTTATATCGAGGCTAGTGCTAGAGTGCCACCAAGATTTAGCTGACGCCTCGGCAGATAACAATATTATCCTGAGGTGGATTGAAGGGCACGACAGGAGTAAAGGAAATCGCGTTGCTGATTCTTTAGCCAGGGAAGCCGCTGGACTGAAAATTCTAGGACCCAGTGACACCTACGGCCTAACGACTTCGACAATTGCGGAACTAGCCAAACGTTCAATCCCTTAAGAGATAGGATGGAATCAAAGGATGCAGTCTTGCCAGGATCACCCTGGGCGACCCTGGGAAGCTGGCGCCGATGAAATATTTGGCGATGACCAGGAAAAACCTACGTTTAACAGTAGGATTTCTGACTGGTCACTGTCAACTAAGGAAACACCTCCATACTATGGGGCTAGTGGACACACCTCTATGCAGGATGTGTGAACAGGAAGATGAAACTGTCAGGCGTGTCTTATGCGAGTGTCCGGAGTTATCGTCAATAAGAGAGTGTGTGTTCGGTGAGTCTTGGCCTACACCTGCCGATATAAAGGAGATGTCTCCTAGTGACCTGTCCACCTTCCTGAGAAGGACAGGATGGACAATGACCTAGGAGGACAACTCCTCGGGAGGATGTACAATGGTTCACATGTGGCCTAATTGCTGTGAGCCTACACACTCACCCTCCCTACTCTACAGATACAGATACAGATGCGTTTGCGAACATTTGTCATCAATTCAAAAAAATAGGTAGTTGGATAAATAACAATGTCGCCGATAACAAACCGTAACATAATTATGCATGTGTTGATTCAAAAGAGAATGAAAAGAGGAAACGGAGAAAACACAGGTTTTGAACATCCTATTTTTTGGAAACAAGACGGTCAACACAGCTGCTAGCAGTGGTTTCCATATCTTTCGCAATTTCACTCCACGCGTTCAGCTTTTTAAGTTTATTGTAATCAAACTTATTCTTAGCTTGCCATATTTCTGGCTTCATTTTGTACAATTCAATTAGTTGCAAACACTTTTCATCGTCCCAATCTCAATACCAAAACACCAAGATAGTCTGGTAGTCTACTCACTCGCTGTTCGTGACAAAAGTCTCCACTAATAAAGCATAGCGCACACACGAAAAACAAATCCCTTTGATGTACCGAGTCCGCTCGGAACACGGACAAATGCAAACAAACGCTTGCGAATGCGCGCGATAAACGTCTCCAGACAAAAAATATTAAGTTTGCAAATATATGCGAACATTCACAATCACTTTTTGCGCTTGGTGGAATCACACCTTAACGCTGCCGAAACGTTGAAATAAGAATAGAGAATAGTATAATATACACCAAGGTGGGGAAGACTATTATTTATGTCCGAGCGGAATAGGGTGCGAGGTTTATAAATGCTTTCAATGCCATGGTGTATATACAATTTTTTTTCATTACTAGCCAAATTTAAGACAAAATCTAAAAATGATTCAAAGTGCACCACGAGAAGCGTTTACTCCGTCGTCTGACTGACAAGTACACTGTCAGTTTTCGATATATGATGAACGTACTCGTTATGTGATCAGTCATTGTTGGTTGATCGCGAATTTTGATTTAATGGCATTTTTATTCAAATGATTTTATCTTGATAGCATCAAATATGTTAAAAAGAATCTCCTAAGTATACAAAATTATGTTGCACAAGTTTTTGTTGAACTACTGAATTAAGAAGTAATAGGTAATTGTCAACTACACAGCTAGTAGTGGAAAAAAATAATTTGGTTCAATTTGATTGTTCAACAAAATATTCTTTCACTTATGCCACCATCAATACACTACGAATCAAATTGTTTTTGTGGTTTGTTGAACATATAAAATACGTCGGATGTATCGTTCTCAAGTCTATAAAATCAAACTAGAAATAAGTATACAACGGTATAATATGAAAAAGCAAATAAAGTTGAATCCAAAATATATATATCAATCTCTACAAACACATAAAATCTAGGAGAAAAGTTATAAAACATTAAACCAAACGAACACCGCGCTTAAAATTTGCACGCAAAAAGCAATAAAAATAAACAAATGTGACAACACTGGATGCAAAAAATGTGCATGTAATTGAAAAAAAAATATTCTTGTTAGTTACAGTTGCAGATAGTAAATGAAATCTTCTACAGAAATTTTATTTCCATTGTGGATGGATTCCACGTATTAGAACATGTTTTTCTTCTTACCGACATTTTTTGTAGGTATGTAAATTGTCTCTTGATTGAAAATACTGAAATAACTCAAGTTATTTTATTCATAACCTCATTTTGTGAAAATTATTTGGAATGCTATATAGTTAGTAGTTTAAGAATATTCAGGACTATAGATTAATTATACAATTAAAATTGGCTCCTCCTCTTCCTTCTTGACATTAATTCCCAATCCATTGCCTTTTAACTCAAGCCTTCTAAATATGTAATATAATATGTACCAGAAAATATTGGCCATGCTGGAATGATTACTATATCATTCTCTTTATTCTATAAAGTGACCACTTCATTAGCCCCTGGATATTTGTGAATGGACTCCAAAATTAAAAGGGGAAAATCACAAAAGAATGGTTGTTTCGAAATGTGAATGAAAACTTCTCTCTGTTGCCGATATACAAATCACATGTACGAAATATTAATTTTTAACGAACCATTTCACAATAGATGTTAAGTAGCTATACAAAATAAAAAAAAAACTAAATCACCCCTACACAATCAAACCTTTACTGTGTCGCCTGCTTGATTATATGTAGTTAGACCAATAATAAACACAATGTTTGTAAAATAATAAAACTATTGAAACATATGAAAGAAACTCTGACAAAGTCACATTTATGCTTTTCTGAAGATGCTGAGCTGTAAGAAGCCCTAGCTTTACCGATGTCACATTGTCACTCTCACACTCGAGATCCTAAGTGCCTCACTGTATGACATAAGGATATGACTACTCTACTGTTGTTTTTTTTTCGCGCCATCTGAAGTTTTAGACCCATCGGTGTACCATGTCATGTCTGTCCATATTCAATGGTATTGAGCTTTATGTCAGTCCATCTTCTTTTTTCTGTAATCGACACTTCGAATGGACTATTAAGAGAATTTCGTATGGTGTAGTCTGATCTTATATTCAGCTCGTCCTTCACTACAATTCTGAGGACACTCATGTGCCCTGATCTAGCCTTGTGTCTTCCTGTATTACAAGGTGTAAGGGAGTAGGTCTGAGGCTGAGCCTTTTTGCAGCCACATCGACGAAGTGTATGTTGTCACAGGCCACCTTGTTATATAGCCTACACATCATGTCAGTTTTCAGCACCCATTTTTCCCAAATAAGCGCTTGGATACTACTAGTATGGGCTTTGCGTTCCTTATGGCTTTCTCTAAATATTGATTTCAGGATAGTTTCGAGTCAATTTATACCTACCACTCCCTTTTTTTTATTCTGTTATTTAACGTCGGTCTATTTCTGCGACTGAGGATAATCACCGACGCCGGGAGCACTCTTTAACGAGCCCAACATCCATGGACTCGGGACCTCGGTTTTACGTCTCCTCCGAAAGACGGCATATCTACATTATACCTCGTGCTCATTGGTATAATGCCTGCGAGCTGTGATATGATAGTCCGCTGCAGGCTGTACGGGCCCTATACAATGGTTTTCCCTGGCATGGTCGTCACCCATCCATGTACTAACCATGTCCGACCTTGCTTGACTGTAATTATCGCATCCAACGCGTTCCACTACAGTGCTGGGTCGTCGCCCGTCTGGTCCTCTAAACCTAATCACTCCCTTAATTTTCACAATTTTTCCTCGTAGTCTAAGTCCTAGGCATTCGCTTTTCTTCGCATTACTGTCATTTTATCAGGACTGTCCGCTTCCATGGTTCTCTGTCATTTCTAGACCGTTATAAATAATTTTACCTACATTGAAGTTTAACGCTATTTCATTTTGTTGTTACCATCCTCTACGTCGTTGGATTTCATGATACTCTTTTCTACATGTTCCCGATTTAAATGAAAATAAAGTTTGCATTGTATAAGCTGGTCTGTTTAAGGGTACCTAAGGTCAAGAACCATAAACTCATATAATAGACAGACCAGTCTTCATAAAAACTATGCATCGGTAATGATGAGTCACCCTCTAGAAAACCACTAAGACGATTTGTTTGATTCCACATAAATACACACTCATCACTCGATGGGATAGGAATGGTAAAATGCATCTGGATTCTTTTTACATGCATTTTTATTTTATATACTACCCAGCAGACAAGACGATTGCGAACGCTTAAGAAATGACTCACGGACTGCTAGTTAGCAATTAGTATTATAATTTTTATTTTGACTGTCATATTGATATAATTGATATAATATGATATCAATATGTACACCGAGAAAAAGATTTATCTGTGTCAATCAAAATTTTATTTTGTCAAATAAATTTAACCCTTAACTTGGCAACAGAAGAAATAGGCGAGTTAAAAATTATTTTGAACTATTTTTGTTCAGGTGGGTAGTTAATTAATTCATTTTCACCGATAAAATTTTGATTCGATATATTTTGACTTTGATTTGTACTTGTGTATTTGAATGCACATTGTCAACTATACGAAGAATTATATGTGTGTATTCAAGTACACACTGCCATTTTCTATAGTATCATTTTAACCAAGAAAAGCACAGAGCCGCACTGAATTTTTTTATTACCTACCAAAAACATTACGAAACCAATTTAATTATTTTTATTATGAAAGTCGTGAAAACAGTTACGTTTAGTTACAAAACACAGACGAACATCACATTTGATACAGAGTACATAATGTGTTTGAATCAATTTGTTGATTCGGAATTATTATATCATAATCATCATTTGCAACTATCTCTTGGACCAATTTTAATATTCTCTGAATTTTATGAAAAAGTACATCTTTGTGATGATTTCATATGAAATAACATCAATAGTTCAGTACCTACATCCAAATTAAAACACTTATATTAGCAATTTTTACATTTGACAGACTTTGACAGACAAAGAAAAGGGGTTCACACGTTGTGCGAAAGTAATAAAAAAATTATTTGAGTGAAATATAACGAATTCAAATATCAACCCACAATAATCAATTTTTCGAAACTATTTTAAATCACATAGTATCCCATGACAAATTTGAGTACTACCCTGCCTCGTCCGAATTATTCATAGAGCGGCATTCACTCCAAGTAGGCAATGGGTACTCAAATGCACAGGCAATTGAGTCCGTTCACTTGACGATGTTAATTTGAATACACGTATTTTTTGGATTGGATTTAGATTTTTTGTAATATATTTATCTGTGAAATAAACATACACCCCTTATATCTGACATGTCTTCCAACCGTTTATAACTTTATATGTGAAACAATTGTCAAAATAAACTACAAATTCATGAAATTCTTACTTGAAGTATAGAGATAACAAGTCAAATGTCAATTACTTGAAAACCATACTGAACAAATGACATCTCACAACTAGCGGCATATTCAAAATGGGTCTAGTCAAGGCTAAATCAGAGAGGGAAGCATCTATCTGGATTCAGTTTACTTTTCAAGCGGGATTTTTAAACTGTTAGTGTTAAAAATATGTTTTGAATGACAAGTGTATTATAATGCACATTGTCAAGTTAAGGGAATAATGTAATAAATATAAATATGATTTTCCATATGGCCTAACTAATATTCAATTTGTCGTTAAGAAAAGATTTGTTTCAGGTTCGGAAAGTAATATTGTAGATGAATAAAAACATATTTATTGTCATCAATAAAATGAGTTATCTATCAAAAATTACATTTATTCTTGTAAAAATGTATCATACTTATTTGTCTCAAACAACATTTGTTAGGTATAATGACAAAAAAGTTATATTAATCTTTGAAAGCATTTAAATTAAATTAAATAGTTTTCCAAAAACAGATACTTATTTTTGCAAGCTAACTATATTGTTTTATTCTAAAAAAATTACTTCATGACAACATGACATTTCTTTATCATAAAAAAATGTATTGTGTTGGTAAAATATATTTCTTTACCAAAAAACGGTATATTGTCTGGGTTAACGATATGTTTTTTATTCGTAAAAAATGTATCTTCTCAGCAAATTATATTTTTTGTTGGAAACAAATGTTCCTTCTTAGAGAAAACTATTAATTTTTACTAAAATTTAACATATTTATCATAACCGAACCATAATTTTCATAAACATTATATTGCCTTAAAGTGAAAAATATATTTCCCCAAAAAACCGAATTATTTGTGGTATTGTTTTTTGTTTATGGAAGTTACCTACATACACTATTCAATACACTGAGCTTTTGAAATGTTTCTGAATATTTAGAAATATATTAAAAGTTCACGGTGTATTAAGCAGTATGGGTAACCTCCACACGGTTCTCTAAATAATTAGGTTAGTTAGGAAAATATATTTTTCACAAATATGTGTCTAAGCCGTTTCCAGACTATGTCGAACAACAAAGTTGACTTTCGTTTTGTATACAATATGTGGACTAGTCGATCGAATTGGTCGATGGTGAGTCTGGACACGGATTAAAATTACAGTATTTTTATGACAAACCTGTTTAAATCTAATAAAAATTACTGGTCTCTATTTATGCATAAAACTGTTTAGTAGGAAAGCAGGATAGGAATAAAAAACTTGCTGCTGAATATTTTGATCTATCAAAAAGAAAACTATACATTTTTAAAATAGATACCATACATTTATAAAATAGAATGTGTCTATTTTGGGGTGACAATCACTGAGACCTGAGTATAAAATAGAAACCATACCTTGTTAGAATCAAACATACCTACATGATCTAAAACATAACCAACAATGGTATCCACAAGATAGCCTTGTCTATCCTTAAGTGTGCACATTAATGCAGTCCCCATAGTAGGTAGTTTTTTGTCTTGGAGTAGATCTGACAGGTTTAATTGAGAAATGTGTATGTTCGAGGTACATTTCGCTTGCTTGTTACTTCTACCTACTTGAATATAATTGTCATTTATTTCCTTACCTTCAAAGATCTCACAATTCTTGTAATCGCCATGAGTTCAACAAATCATTCATTCTATTATTTAACTTATTTTTGTCCAGAGCACTTTAACCACATACTCCACAAAAACAAAATAATTAGTGAAATTGCTAAAACTGATCTAATTTCACATGCAGATATACAAACGTATACAGGTGGTGACCGTTACTGAATAATAGGGAAGAGTGGGGTGAGATTTCTTTGTTTCAATTGCCACATAGTTTGTAGGCTAATGTGATTTCTTACGGGTGAAGAAATATGTGATTTGTGGCAAATAAGTTTTTTTTCTCGTTACAATAAATGTACAATTATACTGAAATACTTATTTTTTCGGTATAAAGTAGATCTTATTTGAGGCTAATAATCGATAGGCTTATTTAAAAAATGTAAATTTCTGTCAAAACTTTCAAATGATTTACTATGAATATTTAATTTGTTGTTTTAAAGTGATGGAATATTATTGAAGATGTTAGGTTTTTTGCTGGTAATGAAAACAATTTTTACCCAAATAGCATTGTTATATTTCAATACAAAATATTATATTGTGCTTCGTAGACTTTTATAGTTTCTGAAGAACAATTGTATGATGGTGTGCATAAAGGTGAACAAATTTCTTTACATTAAAGAAATTACACTCGAATGAATCACTTTTTTATATCAAAATTTCCCAATATTTTCACGTTAATATGGCTTCTTAATAATAAATAAGCGATTTTAGTTTTAAACAAAGGGGGGTCAAACAAATCAGTTTATTTGTCTATAAATAACTCTTCTCTCGGTGTAGAATTGGATTAATAATGTCCTTTCTTCCATGACAATAATTGAGTTCATTTTTAATAATCTCTTCACAACAGAAATCTGTACAGATATTAACAAAAAAATTACAAAATTTTCCAACTTTAGAACGACTTCCAGACAAGTTAATTGTCTGGAGAACTAGCTAATGAATTTGTTCAACCTGATCAGTACAAGAAATTTGAAGCTGAAGTATACAAAACGATAATCAATCAAACTGTTACTAGTCCTTCAAGAGAGGTTTGGCGCAAACGAACAAATTAATAATGATTTTTCATTTCTTGACCCAAAAAATTTCGCTAAGGTGCCTGGACTTCTTCACAATAAGGAAAAATTGCTGAATATATCAAATAAAATCAACATGGATCCAGATAACCTTTATAAAGAACATTTTCAGAAATTTTTCAAAGTTTACAAAAAATAAAGACAAAGAATTATATCCAAAGCAACAATAATAATTGTAACGTGTGCGTTCACTGTTGCTTTCAGTTGATTAGACAGTTAAATATGCACATTTCAACGTATACAAACCTGTATATTGCATATAAATATATAATTACATTATCTTCTTGTACCCAAGTTGCTTGTGAGCTTGTTTTCTCAAAATTAAAAATTGTCAAAACGCGTTTAAGGTCTAGTTTGTCTGAAAATTTATTAAAAAGTTTTATTCTTATGAGTGTAGAAACGGAAACACTGCGTTCTATAGACCCAGAAAAAATTATTTTGCGTCTGGCTGCAGAAGGCTCACTGTATAAAAAAATGTTAATTGGATAAAGTAAAGTAATTATTATATACTTGCGGTTCTTCACCCCTATTTTTATTTACTTTGTTCCCTTATGATGCTAAAAGTTTATTTATTAGGTCTTCAGTTCCTCGTTTTAGAGTTTATTTTTGTATTTGTTGTATTTATTTTTATAAGAATATTTATTTAGTTTGATTCATTAAAAAATGTGCATATTTTTATAATTTGTTTATTTTGTTTTTCTGTGTTTATTTCATTTTTTACTCTAAGACAAGTGTAGAGCTGATCTTGCACCTATACATTAATAGTACGAAAACCAATATTTTGTTGAAATTTCCGTATGCGACTCATGAAATAGAATGAACCTGGTAATTGCGGGCCCCAATTTTTCAAAATCTCACTTGGCAAAGATAGGCCAGTCCGGCACTGCTCAACAACAAGTGATATGCTTGAAGCACAACTTCTGAATCTCATCAAGCGTTTTAACTATTCTATAACATACTATGTGGACTAGTTGTTGGAAAAACATGGATATACTCTGGTACGGTTACCGCCATATCACTGCGACCGTAACGCGATTGAGCTAATATGGAGTGGCATTTGAAAATTTTTCTCAGAGTGCTGCTTTTATAGAATAATTAGCTCGAGCAGCCTTTGATGAAGTTGGTCCTCCCGACTCCTCCGAAATGGAACCAACACTGAAACCATGTGGACCACATAGCTGAGGAAATGTGGAGGAATGATGGACTACTAGATGATGTGGTGGAAAATATGTGTCAAACTGAATAACATTTTTGTAAATTACTGACAGAAGTTTAACAATGATTTTCTTCCCGCACTACACCATTGTTTAGACAAAGTGTATTTTGTTTCATAAGTATTCACAGATTTTTGAGTTGATAAATCATCAGAAGCATTCTGTGCTACGTATAATATGTCTGGTGGTGTATTTTCAAAATAATCTTCTCAGAGATCGTCAGCGTAATCCATCTTTATAATTATATCTACCTACCGAAATAATCTAAGATAACATCATAGATTCCTAAAAATGTTCAACAACAAATATAAATTGAGTTAACTGTATAAACCCTCACTTCGTTTAAAACCATATAACAAATATAAATACTCTTGCTATTCTATTATTTTCCATGTTTCAATATCTGATTAGAAAAAGACTCAGATTTAATATCCGCTTATTATACCTACCTATATTTTATAAGACTAGGTTTAACTAGATACAAATTGGAACTTTCTCTTGACGCACTAGAGCGTAAAGTGAAGTTTTACGCTCTCGAAAGTGTGCCTAAAGTACGTATACCTACTAGGAAGATGAAGATAAATTTAGTGATGCTTCTAACGTTTTCGTCACTTATGTTCAGACTGAAAAAATATTCATTCAACCATCTTCTTTATCACTTATCGCCATTATACACATATTTCTTCTCAATATTCAAATATTCGAATATATATTTTTAATGATATTTAAAAAATGTCAACTAATCGCTTTCCACGCAGTACAAAGTTTTATCTAAAATCCTTATCAGCGTCGCCTCATGGTAATGCTTTTGTTCACACTGTTCACACATACGCCTGTTTTGTTATGTAATCTAAAGTGAAACCACCCGCCCTTTTGATTGATTAAGCATTTTAAGCCGCCAGAGTTACATTCGCATATTTAATTCTCGTTTCACACCCGTGTCGGTTACTAATCTGGAAGACTTTAACTTTTTACATTTTAACTCAGTGTTGTCACATCGATACGTTGAACAAGATTTATTTATTTGACTGAAATCAGTTGGTTTGGTTGCATACAGTAACTAAAACTAACCTATGAGCATAGTCAAATAAAAGAAGAATATTTGATAAACTCTATCTTTAGCAATTTCTCACACTATTTCAACGGCTTGGCAACATAGTCCAGTTACAACAGAAGTCATTTATAATGAAAAAACTATAATATAAATAACCTGCATGGAATTTGAGATTACGAATTAGAAGAAATCGTCAAAATAAATCTATAGATGGTGGAAGTATGAAGCTTATAATAAAGACATGTTTGTTGCATATTTGCATCAATTTAAACCCAGCACATAAGATAAAAGAAAAAATTATTTAGCTGCTGTTAATAAAATTGCAATATTCTTTAATTAATTAAATTGATTCAACGTGTTGGGTAGTTGGAAGAACGACCCTGTTCCAAATTCTACTCTGTCACTTCCCGGATGACAGATCATAAATAAAAAGTCACCCTTAATCTATCCAACACTTCTTGAGCCTCGTTTTTTTCATGATGAAGTTACAGAAACTAATTACAAAGCCATGATAAAGGCGTTTCTTATATCAAACATAAATCATTACTTGTGAGATTCACCCAACACTTTGAGATGAATAGTTCATTTCGATTGGGTAGAAGTAAGTTTGGCGAAATGAAATATAGAGCGCATAATAATTACATTAATTAGCGGCTTTCTCTTACTGAATTTCTTAATTCAATTGAACTGAATCCAGAATTTGTAATATAATTTATACGTTTCTGGCATGGTAGTTTTTTTATATATATTTTTATATTCTGCTTCACTCACAGTGCAATTTTCATTAGTAAAAACAATACAGTATAAGGCGAGCAACAGAAATAGTAATGCAAAGTTGTGCCAACAGCATCTTCCGTATGTTATTGTTATACGAGGATGTATTGATATCTAGTTAGCCTAGACCAGTTCCATGCATAAACAAAATATTGCGTTACCATAGCAACGAACAATAACTCATTAGAAGTGTCAGTGTGAAGTTGGACGTCAAAAAAGTAAACCAGAGTTACGCAATAAATTAAAAGTAAAAAGATGTCCACCGAAATTGTTAAAATCGAAAAATTGGATTATCGAGCCATAATCAAGTACCTGTATTTAAAAGGGTTAAGAGGTAAGAAAATTTACGAAGATATGCTCAATACCCTTGGTGATCAATGTCCTTCGTCCTTTCCAAGACCTAAGAAGTTTCGTGTCCAAAAATCTGCTGGAAAAGTTCTTGCTTCAGTTTATTGGGATTGCCATGGAGTAATCATGATTGATTTTTTGGATAAGGGTAGAACAATAACCGGAGATTACTATTCGACTGACCACTTTACGGGAAAAATTAAAGAGAAAAGGCGCGGAAAGCTATGCAGGACAACGCCCCTGCACACAAATCTCATGTTGCCATGCAAAAAATTCGTGATTTAGGGTTTGAATTACTAAAACACCCCCCCTTATCCAACATATTTAGCTCCGTCTGACTATCATTTCTTTCCTCAACTGAAAAAAAGTTTAAAAGGTCGTGAATTTTTTTTCCAAAGAGGAGGTAATAAAAGCTGTGGAGGTCTGGTTTGCAGAGCAAGAAGAAACATTTTTTTGAAAAATCTAGAGACGTCGCAGGTTCGCTGTAATAAATGTATCCAATTAAGAGGAGAATATGTTGAGTGATAAAATATTTTGACATTGAAATTTTGTTTGGGTTTATAATAGGCTAAACATTTTTCAATTTATATTGTCAACACTTGACCCGTTTCACACATGTTGTTATTGTAACACAGTTTTCTATTATTTCAGATACTTCAACAAGTGTATGTTTGCTCTCAACGCTCAACTGGTTTACATTAATCAGTTACTGAGAAAAGTTTCCCAGAGGAACTTTAGAATATCTGTAGACTTTAGTTGAGGTAAGTGTCCCTCTTCTATACAGTAGTCTTCTAGATGTTATGACGTGGGATTCTTAATCACCATGCAATCCTCGAGTATGTGGATGAAGGTTTCTTCTTTCATTACCCAGAATATAAATTCTTCTTGCTTCACTTATTTGAGCACTTAAAAGTGCCCATTGAGGCGACAGTGTCTTCTTAGAACAACTGTCAAACCATGCATGTATAATGCAGCCTTTTAAATCTTGTAGAAATAAGTGTACTTAATGAAAATATTACAGAAAAATTGAATGCGTTAATAATTCCTATCCCTCGTATTACGTACAAATTTTCATCTACAACTGTTTATTAGTACCTACTATTAACAGTATATCATAAAATTTGATTGAAAAAAAACTTCAATCCAACGTATTGTTATTACTATTGACTGCAAACATGAGGTACATTTTGTGACCATAGCAGCAAAGACAAACAAAGCTGTGGAAATAAAATAAATTAGTTGTCATCAAATGGTCAAAGTTGAATGAACAAAAACCTATATAAAAATAAGTCAATCTCCCTTCGGATATTGAAAATGCAGCTTCCTGTGTTATTTTAAATATTTAATTCTGGTATTCATATTTTTCTTGATTCTTAATATCGTACTAGTGCGGTAATGTATTCAAAAACGCACTAGTGCGGTAATATAGGTCATTATGACACTGAAAATAGTGTCAAATCGTACCCTTTACATGACAGTCGTAGATATACAAATTAAATTGTTTTATTTCATGATTTTAGGAGAAGATAGACGATGAATAAAAGTAAACACTGCATGATTACAACCTTGCTAATAAACAGTGGCAACATTTTTATTTGCAGGTCTTGTTATTTTGCGACGTTTAATGAAACCTAGCAATTTATGAGTATTTTTAAGAAAAAAATATCAAATCACTCAGGAATGATAGCAGTAGTGTATATTAATTTTTTTTACGTTATCTACCTGTCAGCAGCTAACTATTGCAAAAAAATTAATTCCAATACACGCTAACATGACGCATTAAATAAAAAATAATAATTTATCTGGACATGTAGGCACCAAAAAGTTGTTGACTAACTCGAAACGCATCATTGTAAGCAAAACAATAGCGGCTGACATTGACTGATTACAGGGTGCGTTATCTATGAGGACTGTATCACTCCCTCACTGCAAATCGAGTCGAAACAATGCCAAAAATTGGTATTCGTTCCACACCACACCACGCCGACGAATCTTATCCAATTCTACCGGGATAAAACATAAATCAAACAAATTTTTAACTTGTCTTCTTTCGTTGATGATAAAGAGATTGGGGCATGTATCTCTGAATAGATTATTACCATCTTCTTGTCCTTTGTCGTTTACCCTCATCAGGATCGGGCTCTCCCTTTTAAAGTCATATCAATTTTTGACAGATTGATGTTACTGTTTAACTAGCAGTATTAATTGTATATTTCAGTTTCATAGTAACTATTAAGTAAATTGCTTTGAAAGATGTCAATTACCCTTTGTTTTGCAGTGGAACCTAGATTCGAACTAAATTTTTAAATTCAGAATAATTTACACCATTAATTCCAAACATGTTTCTATCTATCTTTCAGAACATATTTTTTCAAAAAATTAATAATCAACTTTTATTTTATTATTTCAATAATTTAATATTTAATTGGAAATGCCAATACCTGACAAGATAATACAAACAAGAACATATTTGGATAGTTGATACAAAGAAACAGTTTGCTTTCATTCATAAATTTTTTGAAGAGCAATGCCATTGGAATAATTAAAAAAACTTGAAATGAAAAGCATTACATCAATATTCACACTTGTAGTTCGGATCTGTCCGTTTTTGCTTGTTGCAACCCTATGGATGGATACACCAACCAGTATTTCCGTCGAAATCCACAATCCGTTACTTATATCCTTAAAATGTCACTATTTTCTGTGATATATTGCTCTTTCACGTTTTCCTTATATTTTCCATAACTATATTGTTCGCTTTTATAGTCAATAATCTAATCTGTTGAAATATTGGTCTTGCTGTTATGTTATTTTCCACAGAAATATTTATGACGGTGGATTTAGAGAGTTCAGAAATTGATATTTTCTCCGATTTTCACCTTAAACTATAAGCAAACTTTTTCACTGGCCGTTACCAGTACGCTACTTCTATAATAATCTCTGGAGGTATCAATTTTAGATAGAATTTCATAATTAACTAGTGAAAAAGAAAAAGATGATATCCATTTTTGAATAATTATATATTGAACGTAGAGAACAGTTTCGGGTAAATGAAGAGAAAGAAACTAAGTTCATAGTTGACAGCAAGGTTAGCATGAGATTATCAGAAAAATTGATGACGTTTGGCACCAAAAGAGCATTTTATTAGATTTGATTGCCAACATTGGCTGTCTAGAGTGATATAAAGAAGCAGTCGTTTAGTCCAGATATGGCTTTCAACGCTTTTAATGATCATGCGCAGTTAAACATTTCTGGTGAGAATGTAATGAAGTTTTGTTTGGGATGAATATTAGATTAATATTGGAAATTTATGCCAACAGTTATGTAAGTGTTCACAAAAACAAACATCGTCAACTGTTATGGCAGATCTTTTCTTCAATATATATTATGACAATTATTATTGTTTTTGAAACTGTAAAATATCATTGTGAACCATAAGGGGTGCGTTCACATACTTACTCCCAGAGTTAAAGATTAACTCAGTATCGTTTATTTACTTACTCTAGATGATGGATCAGCCATACATATAAACCACGTGACTTAACTCTCGCGTAACTCTAGATGTAACTCAGAGTGAGTTTATAAACACACCCTAGGAATCTCTGCAAACCTTTATTTTCTGTAAAATGTGAATGAAATACTTCCTGAAAACAGAGGGGTCAGTGATAACTGTGAGCAAAATATACTTTATGAATTGAATTATTTCATTATGAATTACGGTGTTGTCATATTCAATTTTAATACCTATCAAAGAATTATATACATCCAATTGAAATGAAAGTTTTTTATAGTATTTTTAGTTGGATTGATTGATAATATTATATGTGATGGATTTAATTGATTTATCTTTCCCAAATTTTCTGAAATTTGTATCCCAGTTTGAAAACAAATAATGTTCTGAACCAGATTATTTGCATATTTATTCTATAAATAAAAATAGTATCATATACCATTGTCTATAATAGACAATGCATATACCTATCAATATATGAATATAAAAACTATGGCAACATTGCTCATTATCATGAGCAAACGGTTCGGCCATGTCTTTATTGTATTTAATAAGCATTTTTCCACGCCAATACTGAGCTTTATGGAATTAAAAACTAGATAGCTGTTTTTATTGCTTTGTGAAAGCTTTCAGAATTATAAAGTTGAAGAAAAAGGAGATTATTGTGAGGTTATGTTTTGAGTAATAGATTATTTTAATTGTCATATTTTATAATAATTTCGTAATAAAAAATGAACAACTTTAAAGTTATTGAGACCTTAGAAAGTGGAGTGAAAATTTTGTGTGTTACTCCTGAGGCGTGGGATGGGAACAACAGCAACAACAAATTTTCCACCAGGACGTAGTGGTATTAACCTATTAAGAAAGAGTCCCACGACAAGGCCAATAGAGAGACGTGGTCCAAGAACCAGGAAGGTGATCTTCTGTGTCGATAGTTATTTCGTTGTAACTTTTAGCTGCGTTACTACTTTTATGTACACGCCTGTAGTACGCACCTATTCGTCCAAATTTCCGTAGTTTTGTAATTTTCCATTAATTTTTATTCCAATCTTTTTCTCCATGTTCTATAATGATTTCTGGAAAATCATGAAACCTTTCAACTGAATTGATATTCACAATCACATTAAGGTTAGCAATACTGTGGTTTTTTTTAAAATTATATTCCATTTAAAGTCCAAATTAATTCCAATACAAAACTTTATAGTATTGCTTATAAATGGCACTAATTGAACCACTTAAAGGCATTTTATGACCACACTAAATTCCAATTTGGCTATTAATTTTTTTGGCATTTTTTAAAGTCATTATCTCTATTTTTTGGCTACTTTTCATGACTTACTAGCAATCATTGCTACTTGGTTGCAATATTTAATCTTAAACAAGATAAGACGTCTTATAAGGAAGGCTGAAATTATTCTATGAAATAATGATTAGAATATGCTAAACTTTATCATTTTTTCTGAATAATGTGTTACTTGGGCAGGCTCTAACAGTTGGTGCTCCTCCTGTTTTTATTTTGACCTCTGCCTGGGACAAAGATTGAGCTATCGAAATATCAATGCATCTTCAATATCTACCCAAGTAGCACGAAACGGTTTTATACTCTAGGTGCTAAGTGCATGATATAAACGTAAGCATTTTTGTCAACCTCTACTTTTTCATTTACAAGCAAACCAGTCAATGTTGGACATTAATCTAGCATTATAGATTGGTACAATGAAAAGGCCTAGTCCTGAGGGAACCGCCATGCCATGTTGATCACGGCAACCCCTAGTTTTCGGAAGCTTGCAAAATTAAAATTTCGAAGAAAAATGATTTTACATATTCACATACTTACATGCATTTTCAGTACCAAAACAAAGTGCGATGTGATTGAAACTGTTTTATGATATGGTTTGTGATAAATGTCATTTCGTTTGAAAATGAACATAACCTAAAAATAAATAAATATTTTTTTTGCCAGTGCGATTACGTGTAATATATTTAAGACTGTTTTCTACAGGTTTATTAAGCGCCTTCAGTCTTATTTTTAATTAAAATTGCTTTAAAATAAACAGGGTACAATGCACTGTTTTAACATTCAACAGAATATCGTGGCTTTATTTGAGACACACAGGGAGAGCGGATGATTTTAGTTCAAGTGCAGTTAGTCTTAGCGAAAACCAAAATGATTCAATCTAGACTGTTGAGTTTTAATATTGCTTTATCATGGCATTTATGAAAGTGAGATTAATGAGATAGTTTCAATGTATTCTATTTACTGACAAACAATCTGAATGTAAAACAGATTTAAGGATATAATTAAATGATAACTTTAGAACCATATTCAAAAGACTTTTTCAAACTATAACGTCATGATTTAAAGTGTAATAAAACCAAACAACCTGCAAGTCGTTAAAAAAAATAACTAGTACAACAATAAGGCATAATATACTTTTTTAAGACTAAGTATTCTTATTAGGTAGACACATCAAAACAATTATTAAACGTTAAACTGTTTTTAAGTGCCGGTTGAATATTTATAAAGTAGCCTTCACCAGTATATTTTCATTTACCATAATAAAACTGTTTAAAAACTCAAATCCAAAATGTTTCCATTGTGCTACTTGGGTAGTACCGTCCACTGCTATTGCAAGAGTTGAAGGATTAAACGACGTTAAACTGATTGGTTGCAATTATTTGGTTAAGAAATTACCTTAGGTATGAAAACTACCTCAGTGGCTTTCCAGCTTATTGGAATATATTCCCTGGCTAGACTCTAAAGAAATTCACCTGATGTGGACAAAGCTCCTCCGCTCTCTGTTGTAGATGTGTAGATGTGCAGGAAAAATTGGACCCTACCCGAAGGACTTCATGACCCATAGAACCGCATCCCAGGTGATTGTACTTATCGCCGCCGAAATAAGTCGATGCAGCGCCATCGTCAGGAACTCTGAGAGATCGATTGTATCAGCTATACGGCTCGATGGGAATTGATTCTCAATGAGAACATTTTCTCTTTCTGGTAGACGTGTGCCATCGGGTGTCTTTAAAGATCCCGGGACCTGTAAGTTCCACCACATTACACACTCGACGTAAGACGGTTTCAAACTAATAATTTTCTCTTCGGTGGATAGGTAGATGAGGCCCAATGCTGGAATGGCCTCACCTAGGTCACCCGATTCAACCCTATAGATTTGTTTCTTATGGATATCTGGAAACCAAAATTTTTGCCACTCAGCCATCATCTATAGATGATTGAGGTTAGAGAATTGTTCTAGAATGTTGACAAATTCCCCCAGAAATGCTACATAATGTTCAAAACTCATTACAGGCTTGATTAAATCATTGGAAAGCAATGGAAGTCAATTTGAGCACCTTGTAAAATAATTTAGTATTGTTTTCTGACTTGTTACGAATTTAAAGAATATAAAGAAGATTACAATGTGTTGTACAGTTGGATGATAATTATTAACTATATGTTACATTTTGATCAACAACAAAGTGAATATAATTTTCTACACTCTTTTTCACTGTGTTTGTTTCAGCGTATTTAATTTAACACTTTACCCGCTACCAACACAATTAACTCTCGAAAATCGAATCTGGAAGTTGATTAAAAATGCATGGAGTTAACGCCAACTTTTTGTATCTCCATATAAGCAAAACTGGTTGGAATTGCACTTGATTAAAACCGGCAATTCTGATAATAGCAGAAGTAGAGGGTCAGTCAATGAGAACTTTGTTGTGAGCGATTCAAAGGGTGCTTTAAAACAAAAGACAAAAATGACGCCGGTCATCCTGGATCGCCAACGCGCGCTCGCTTTGTCAAATTGATTGTTATTTTCGTTATTTATGCGCTACTTAACTGCCCTTAGAACCGTTGTATTGTCTAACAGACGAGTGACATACGTCACGGAAATTATTCTCTTGCTCATAGTGGAAAATTGACCATTTCAAAGGACCTGGATGAATTCAAATGCAGGCTACGAAGATTTTTTAATACCCTCGGCCTTTCAGAAATAAATGGTTTAAATAGGTATTTAATTTCATGTGAAAGTTCATAATGGACTAAAGGGTTATGCGGGTGGTCAGTTTAAATATGTTAATGAGTACCATTGTAATCAAATCGTTCATTAAAAATGTATTATCAAATAGTTAATATTTAATCAAATTTTAAATTGTACATGAAAAGGTTTGTGAATAGGTTATGAAAATTTCAATTACCATAGTATATTATGGTGTGGGGGAAATATTTTTATACCTGACATATATAAAAAATGCAAGACATATTTAGTTATTCTATCAAACGCACTCCAAAAAACTATTTTATTCATAGATTAAGAATTGAAGATAATAAATGATAGCCAAAACGAAGTCAATGAGGTCCTTATCATGAAACCCATACTGATGTTGTGAATAGGATTATTCAAGAAAAGTTTAAATGACATATCTAGAAATCTAGCGAAAATGTCATAATTTACGCAAGCGCGGAGGGGTTATTCACAAATAAGTCTGTTCCAACCCAACCAAGGTAGTCAGAAACTGTCAAAAACGATTAGAGAATAACTGGTCATAGCAAACAACGAGTTTACCTTCGCGTAATACATATAACTGATTGCAATGGTCGACTTTTGTCTGATCGTTTTTGACAGTTTCTAATTGCGGTTGGAACAGACCTAATAATATGCGTTATCTACGATCAACCTTAAAATAAGTCATTTACGAACCAAAAAAATGTGTTAAATCATACATTATACATACGTTGAAAAGCGTGCGTAAATGAACAACGCTTTTTATAGGGGACTTTCATTTTAACACTCTTTTTTAGCTACGTGATTATCTAGTTGCCTTGAATTTAGTCGTTTGTTTGTATAAACTTTTGTGCTGACAGTAAATTTGACAGAAGTGTCAGATATAGTGAAAAATATTTGTTACTTTGAAAAAAGACAAATTACCCAATGCTATAATTAGTAATTTAAATAATTGTCCTCATTTTACTGTAAATATGATTTTAAATAATTAGAATTCGTTGTGTATATATTTGTTCATAGAAAATTTATTTTTATGTTTTTAAACCCCTTCAGAGCACATTTTTTTTTATTTTTTCTTCATGTGCTCGTAGATAAACTTTTGTATGACACTTGTGCGTGAAGTACTTTTGCGCACTTGTATCATAAATAACTATTATCTATTTATCTACGACCACCCTTAAAATTAGTCATTTACGAACCAAAAAAAATGTGTGAAATCATACATTATACATACGTTAAAAAGCGTGCGTAAATGAACAACGCTTTTTATATGGGAATTTCATTATAACACCCAAAAGCGTGCGTAAATGATCAATGCTTTTTAAATGGGGTTTTCATTTTAACACTCTTTTTTAGCTACGTGATTATCTAGTTGCCTTGAATTTAGTCGTTTGTTGTATAAACTTTTGTGCTGTCAGTAAATTTGACAGAAGTGTCAGACATAGTTAAAAATGTTTTCTATTATATTTAAAATTTTAATTACACTCGTTGCGAAAAAGGCACTCGCTACGTTCGTGCCTTGCATTTTCGCAAGTCGTGCGCAGAAGTATAACTTCACGCACTGTTATCATAAATAACTATTTCGCTGCTCAACGGCGGACAAATCATGTTGTATGATTAAATTCCGTTCAACGACAGATTAAAGTTTATTTTTGTGAGAATTCCGTCCTCAATTTGATTTGGTAATATTTCATTTCAAGGGGAAGGGTGAATGCTCCATTTTGTCAGAAACACATTTAGTTTTCCAATCGATTTACCTATTATAAGAAAACTTAACACTTCATATAGTTTTACTAAATCACCGAAGGCGCATCTTCCATTTTATCAGTGTTTATTTCAAATTAGATCTGTTCAATTCAGATGCGTGAAAGCACAGAAATAACAATAGAAATAGTGAAGCAAAAATGGTTTAGAATTATAAGATTCATAGTGTTTTTAAATTCATGATGGATCTTCACTTAACAAAATTTCGTCAGCTCATCCTCTTCCGAGATATCATTCCTAAAAGGAACTCCATGTTAAGTAAAGATAGAAGCTTGATATTTTGTAATTTTCGTGCACTCGCAATGACTAACCAACCACCGGTGTTTTTTCAACATTCATGTGGCATTATAAAGAGTCAAATTATTAACCCATATTTTTTCGAGATTGAGTTTATTGAAATAATAATATTATTATTTCTCTGTTGTCTTGAAACGCTTGTTTCACTCATGAAGATTTTTACTGCAACCGATAGATCCTGAGAAAATAGAATAAAATCACTTAAAAATTCTGTGGATTGAAAATACTGCAAATTAATTGTAATTGTCTTATAATATTAAAATCTAATTGGAAGAATTATTAATTTCATGTCAGTCCCCAAGAATTTTTTCCTACCCTCGGCAAAGCGCTTTTGGTTTGTAAAATATGTAGATTTATTAACATGAGTCGGTAATGAATCACCGGTGAGTTGAAATAAAAACAAGCTACTGTGTGCTGTAGGTAACTATTACCGTAATTAACAGCCAATAAATTCCACGCATTGTATTCATTTTTTTATCTTGGGTCGTTAAAACATTATCGAAATATACGACGCTATCTTCTTCGACGAAAACATGCAATTTTAATTGTTGTTTGCAGTGTTGAACTGGCCGGTCAGCTTTGTTTGAGCGAATAAAACAAAATTTTTAAATTCTACTTCAAACATAAAAGATTATTTTTAACAAATTTGTGAGTAAAATTGAGTAAGATCATCTTCAAATATTAGGTTAGAGGAAAATTTTCGTGACTGAGAATTTAGTTTTGGTCCTCGTCCTCAACAGTATTAAAAATTGTGATCATTTGGTGGTAAAATATATGATATGTTTGACCAAAAACATTTCTTCCCTACTTTATTTATCTTTGAATATTTTAATCACCTTTGGTAACTCAAAATACTGTCGTTTCCTTAGTTCAATCCACGTCAATTTTTCCGTATGAGTTTGATCTCCACACCTAGCCTATTTTTCAATTTACTATTTAGGGAAGTGACCTTGAGATGTGACAGTCTTTGGCGAAAGTTAACGGCAGTTAACAATTGTGTTATTGTTTTTCATTAAAAACATATTTGCAGTGAAATTTTTTTAAATATTATTTCAGTTTTTATTAACTATGGCCCGAACAAAATGGACAACAACTAGCCGGGCAAAAAGAGTGTATAAATTACTGCAAACGCTAGTCAATTACAACAGAAACCAATTTTTCACGAATCCAATTATTTAGACTTTTAGACTAACATTATTTACACAATTGACAGCAGATAAGGGATAATTTTAACAACGAATGAAGTTGAAAAATTGTGAAATCAGGGGAGAATGGACTCGGTGACATTTACCCAAGTTAAACAGCGCCGACAGACTAATCTGTCTTCCAGAGATTCTGTTTTTTCCTTCAGTGAGAGTTGGAGAGAGTTTAAGAATGTTATTTTAGTATTGTCACTCTCTAATAGAGCCACATGCATGGGCCAGATAATAATACATAATGTATTCCATCGTAAATATTCCATTATAGTGCTACTTTATTAAATACTAATTTTTTCGAACATCTCCAAAATATTTCACTGCTCTTGTTTATAAAAACAGTAACTGTTTGAAGATAACTTCTCATTACCCCGATTAATTACTACTAATTCTGCTTCCACCGATACCGAAACTTTAAAAAAATAAGAACACAGCAAAACTTCCAAAATAATAATATATTAATTTAAAAAACTTTTACAAATTTAGAATTTCATTTCCTACAGTAATTGATTTGGATATTAATGATAAACAGGTTCATTATTGTATTTTGGTGATATTTCCTATAAAATTGCAAAAATTTTCAAAAAATATCATATTTCAGTAGCATTAAAGACTGACTTGTCGTTGAAGCATATTTTTGTGAAGAATAAAGAGTTCCCGCATGTTACAGAAATCAGGTATTTATATTGTCTTGCTGTGATTGTGATGCTGTATACATAGGACAGTGTGGTCGTAAACTAGAACATCGTATAGTTGAGCAGAAGAATTGTATTAAAAAATATTCTAACCATGATTTTAATAATTCTCCTTCTGCTTTTGCTAATCACATTTTAAACGACTTTCATTATCCAGATAATTTTGAAGTTGAACTTCTTCATACTTGTAATAAAGGTATTAGAATGAACTTGCTTGAGAGTTCAGATATTCATAGAGCTTGTTTAGATTGTGGTGTAACTTGTCTAAATGAACAGATTTCTTCTGCAGATAACTATATTTTCTTACATTTACCTAAATATATAGGTACTTGTGATTGTTAACAATTATTCACAATTTTTGTATAATGATTGTCATATGATTTGGACTATTATATTGTTTAAATTTAATTTCATATGTGTAGTTGTAGTACTTACTTAGGTTAGATTATCATTATTTGTTCTTCTTCTTCTTTTTGTAAGTGAAACATTGACAATTTAATAATAAGAGGTTGGTTTGCCGATTTCATCAGAACAATGAAATTTTATTGTTATAGTTTTGGTATTAGTGATATCTGTCATTGTTTGGTATGATTTTAATTTTATATATCCGTTTCCATTCAACATAGTACATGTGCTTTAGTGACATTGAGTTTGAATTTTGATAATGAGTTCAATAATTTCAGTGGCTAATAGGAGTCTGTTAGTCCTTTTCAAGATTTTAGTACCCCAATTTTATACTTCGGTACTAATTCTCTTTAATAACTATCCATTTGGATATTTCAAGTGTAAATTTGAATTAATATTCTTCAATGCCTCCAATTTTGCATTTTTACAATTTTCACAATAATCCTTCATGTTTTCCCAATAATTTTACTTTTCTT
Organism: Galerucella pusilla; assembly: GCA_910591695.1. NCBI lineage: Eukaryota > Metazoa > Arthropoda > Insecta > Coleoptera > Chrysomelidae > Galerucella > Galerucella pusilla. Next base: position 152,365 of record CAJUYI010000137.1, read on the forward strand.
TCTGAACCACTTTTACTTGTCTAAACAATAATATGGATTGGCTGCAAGTTAATTATCTCCCTGTTGTTAATGTTTCATTAAGGTAACTGTATTATTATTTATATCAATATCAATATCACTTTAGACTTAATAATTTGTAGTTGATATTTATTTAATGTCAATTATTCCAATAATATTGATGTATTTTGTCTCAACTGTCAACATTATCTCATGAGATCTTTTTTGATAAGTATAACATTTCTATTGTAGCTTGATGATGGTAATTTTGTACCGAAACTAGTTGCTGAACAATTTGTCCTTTTGGTGGACAATATTAAAATTGTGGTTTGGACTTTGAGTTTTATTGATCCTTCTTGTTTGGATTTTTTACAACCACATTAAAGAAATGGATGAGCTCTTGGAGTTAATAATATATTGAGTAACAAGTGTCAAAAAAGTTACTTTAATCACGAGTTTACTTATGAAACGAGTGACTACAGATGTTTTTGACACTAGGTGCTTACTATACTTTTTTTACGCTCTCAGGAAAAAACATAGTTATATTATATTATTTTTATTATATTCACAATGTGACAGACAATGGCGGACGTGTCATTAAAAAATGAAATGACACAGAACTACAAAATTATCACGGAATATTGAATATGAATTACAGAAGAACCAAAACATAAACGAGATGTCACTTTTCGCACTAATGTTTGAAGTGACGTTTTGCGAATGTCAAATCCGTGTTTTAGATGCGGTTTTAGTGACGGAAGCTGGAAAAATATATTTAAATTAGGTATCAATACTCCATTTATTATGTCTAGTAGGTGTGGGTTCCTGGACATTTAAATTTGGGGAAACCAACCCTCTATCTCAGAGCTCGGCGTGGAATTTTATGGTCTTTTCAATTTAACATCACTATTGAAGGATGTGCCATTTATCTACACAGAGAATAGAAATCTATTATGAGATTATCAATAAGAATTTGGAAACCAGTGAAAATACTCATTCACGTATCTTAAATTCAATTAATGTGCATTTGGAATTTTATAAAACAACATATTGTATTCTAACGAATTTAATTCCTCGTCTAATTCCATTTGTCTTGGTATAATGTTGAAATGATGAAAAATGTTTCAGGATTCAATGATGCCTTCTTATTTATTATCTCGAATAAATGATCAACTGTTGCTAATGACCAACAATTAATTATTGTGTACGATCATACTGAAATATGATTAAGGAGTTATTAGCTGAATGCTATCAATTTAATTTTAATGCTGGCAAATAAAATAAACATTAATATTCCTAAGCATGAATTGAAAATTACCACGCCGCCGGATAAAATCATTGTAGTAGGTATCCATGGTGGAAACTATGTGAAAAAGTTGAGAAAATCAAGCACATCTTTTCAAATTAAAGCATTCAATCTTATTGATGCCCACTATATTTTGGTTTGAGAGACTCGAGAAGATACTTTAAATTTTCCTTGTGAGACAAAATTTTCAAAAGTCTCATCTCGCATCTCGCAAAAGTCTAGAAGTATCGCATATTAAAATGCCAAATAATAATTTATTATTCTTATTATCGAGAATTTTGACATACATTTTTTTACAGCCTATTTTTACAATAACTTTGCCTTGGAGAAACTAAAAAACTTTTTCCTACGATCACTACCCAAAGTAGGCTTTTGCACAGTCAAATCTATCTAGCTATTTTTTTAATGTTTGTTTCAAAATTGCAGGTACGAATAATAATTTTGGTTATCGCTATAAGTTAAAATACGTTGCCAATGGTTGTTGTATCATTAAGTCTATTAATTGACAAACTAGAATGTGAAATTCTTGAATGGGACCTTAAAGCCGACCGAAACAAATTGGATTAATTGCTCATAATGGGTTTTCAGGCAGCCCGTGATAAAATTTCAAAACTCTACCAAAAAACTAATTGGATATATAGCGGAGTCCTAATTTTGGATCCCCGACATAAATTAGAAACTTTTGTGGAGTTGAAAAAAACCACCCTAAAAAAATTTAAATATATACAAAATTTATATAGTCAAAATTTGAAGGTGATAAATTAAAAAAAACAGAGACAAAGAAACTGAATATGTCAGAACCTGCTAAAGGATCTTTAAAGTCAGATTTCAACATTGATATTGATGCTCTAGATATCACCATCGCCTAACGAAGGAGTGATGGAGAAGTTTCAACAATACATTTCTTTGCTAGATACCTTTTATGTTTGAATGACTGGGTTGGAAAGGAAAATATTGTTCAGTAAGTTTACCAGCTTAGATGGTTATTGGTACCTACGCTTATATTATGTTATGTATGCTAGGAAAATGATTTGGCACATTGAAATTGGCGTACGCTGTGAGGAGGTAGAAGAGGTTCGATTTTTCTCCGAAAAGGTAAAGGGGTTATTTTGGATTATATTTATATGACGTTTAATTTACATTCGGCATCCCCAAAAACTTTTTAATCCATTTATTCAACTAATTTCAAAAATCACAAAAAAATAATTTATTATTATGTATTTATAGTTTAATAAATTGAGAATAATTTAATTTTCGTGTATTTTCAGATCGCTTAAATTATGAATAAGGTTATGGATTTTGGGGAATGCTAAATATTGTAAAAAAAATCCTTTTGGGAAATATTTAACTCCTTAATACCACACGCATATATGATGTCAATTTATTCATTATTACAATAATTATTACCGCCGAATGACATGCACTACATAATATTTCCGTCTTTTCTGTTTTTTTTTGTTCGTTGGAATTCTATTTTTTGTATTGCATGTATCAATGATCGATTTTTTTATTCATCTTGTTAGATTATTGGATTTTTGTTCATCAAAATAAAAATTAGACCGATTTTATTTGTGTAGTTCATTTAGAGAGAAAACACGAAAATTTTGCGAGACTCTCACGCGAAACATGAGACGAGACGAGACATTTATTGCGAGACGAGACATTCCATTTTCCTTGCGAGACATGATGAGATTTTTCAAAGTCTCGTGTGGGTATCACTATTTACTTTAAGAGATATACATTGTATGCAAGTTATACGAGTCGGTGACAATTTTCATACGACAATATTACAACCTATTTTAAAGCATCGTTCGTTTTCCTTTTCTCCGTCTTTTAAAACTGGGAGCATGACATTTGGAAAAATTATACTCTAACCTACTAAGATTATTCGTTGCTCTAGAAGAGCTTTGCACTTCCTACTATATCTTTCAGCGCACCATGAATGTCATTAGTGAAAGGGAATTTTCAATGAAGTAACTCTAAATATTAAGCCAATAACCAAAAATATGATTATAAACTATAATAAACGAAATTGTTAAGAATGAGTCAATTTTCAAGAAATTACAGGTCTAACGATTATGTATTAAATATGTCACATTTTAGAACTAATTTCTTTTATTATCCCATAAGATAATAGGGTGCCGAGTTCCCATATAAAGAGTTATTAGACAGATAGGCAAAGCCTGCTGAGGTTACACAGCGTGACCGCTGTGAATTTACCCTTTTTAGTCCCTCAACGATGTCACTTACCTCCCAGCTGCTGTATTGTATTTTTATAGAGGGCGGTTCGTGTCCTTGCTTCATTAGACACAAAACTAAAAACCTCTAGAGACTGCCACTAGCTTTTTAATCTTTTTACGTGACTGTTTGTAGCTAGATTCATGTTAATGTTGACCGCTTCACTTTAATATAAAATAGAACAAAGTTAGAAAGATTTATTTTATGTGATACGACAGTGAGAAATTAGTCCCAAAGGTCTAGATATCATTTACTTTATATTTCAGTAATAGTCTATTCATTTTTCTTGTTATTAACTTAGTAATTCTTCTTATAGTCAAGCTCCAGTAAAATTGGAGATGTTAGTACAGTGAATATTATCATGAGTATGTATTTAATTATTAAATTAAGCTGTGTTACCACGGATAGTGAATCACAAATGTGAGCCATTGTCGTGGTATACACAGTAAATGGTCAAGTTATGTGTAGAATATTGAAGCAAACCCAAAAACACAGGAATACTCTATTGAAAGACTTTGAAGAAAAATTATAATTATGACAACTACTAAATATTATATATGACAAGTATCATTCGTATATTATCAACAAGTACAAAACAACTAGTAAACTGAAAGTAAAAACCTAGAAAATGATAATATTTAAACACTTTCCCTCATTAAGTGGTTTTTCCTTTCACTAAGTTAGTTTAATCCTATATTTGTACAAAGCTGTACTAATCTAGGTTCTGGAAAAGCTTTGATCATCATATCAGCCAACTGATGCTCAGTATGTACTTTCTTAACGACAATTTCTCCTTCTGATACCAATTCCCGTACAAAAAAGGTCCTTGTTCGAATATGTTTAGCTGTTTTTATCATCTCAGCCCACAATCCTTGAGGAATTTCTTCTTCATTGTCACAAAGCAGTTCTTGCACTGTATGACCTGCAGCTCTTATCAGAAGCAACATTTCTTGCAGCTTAGAGGAAACTCCTGATTTATGTTTGATGGAAAACAATTCACGAAAACAAGTAAAATCGTCTTTAAATAAAACGTTGTATCTAAACCCTGACAGAATTTGAAAATGGATCACATACATGCGTATGAATACGTACTCCAGGTAGAGTTGCATGTTCTCTTGTACCAAATTTTCTTCGATTGGCTTCTCCAAACACACATCCTTCACATATTTCGCTATCGAGATATACTTTGATTCCAAATTCTTTTTCTATCAAGTTTTTCACATGTCTTTTGTTTTGATGACCTAGTCTTTCATGAAATAACTGTAGTTGTGATTGATTTGATGTGTGTCTTTTTTATTATTGACCAGTGTTTCAAAAATTATTGTTCCTCTTCCTAGGGATTCAATTGATTCACCACTTGCAGTTATCACTTGATGAGCTGTTGTGAAAGGTTCATAAGTATCAAATAGTTCTGGACAAAATGTAATGTGATTTGTAGCACCATTATCTACATACCAGTTACGAACCACTTCTTCTGAATTAAAACATTCATATTAACAGACTATAATGACGTTAGCTTTCGAATTTGTAGTACTTGGCTTAGGGGGTTTGCCATCAGCACGCCATTTGGGAGACATTTTAACTGTATGACCTTTTTCTTTACAATATTTGCAATACCAATTCTTGAACTTATTTTTATTTGGATATGAAGACGTACCAGTAAAAAGAACTTCTTGATTCACCTTACTTTTATCTTTTTCATTCAAGGCTTTCTCATAAACACACAATTGATTCGTAAGGTTGTCTATTGTTCTGTTGTTTTAACATCCAACTAGATCTAAATGAGAGATAATTGTCTGGTAATGTTCCTAAAATTTTACAAATTAGCAACACTTCTGGTAGTTTAATTGTATTTTCTTTTTGAACTGCTAATTTCAATTTATTCCAAAGATTTTTAAGCTTAGACATATGTGTAACTACATCGTCATTTGGTTCTTTTTCAAAGCTAAAGAATTCGAAACAGTGATCATGAACTTTTTCTTCTGTTGCACCATTAAATGGTCTGTGTAACTCTTGTCATATTTATTTTGCTTTTGAAAATCTCATAAATTTCTTTAAAGTATCTTCGGTCATATTGGTTGTTAGGATAATCATTGCAATGCTTTCTACTTTTCTGTACTCTTTCAACTCTTCTTTGTACTTGATACCTTCTACCGTAGCATTTTCTGCTAAAGTTGTAGGTTCTTTTAGTGTACCTTCTATAATTTATAGAGCACCAATAATACCTCTTACTAATGTGCAAATTTTAAATTTCCACGTAAACCAATTTGATTCACCTTCTAAAAGTCCAATTTGTACTTTTGTATAATCCATTTTATCAACTGAATCTGTGATGACAAAAATTGGGGTATATTTATTTATTGCGTTCCTGGGCCTATAACCTGTTGAATCAAACCCAATAACACAGAAATACTCTATTGAAAGACTTTTATGTTTGAAGAAAAATTATAATTATCACAACTATTATATATGACAAGTATATTTTCTATATTATCAACAAGTACCTACATAACAACTAGTAAACTGGAAGTAAAAACCTAGAAAATGATAATATTTCAACATAGAAATATAACTCGCATAATTTTAGTAAGAAACTATTAGCAACAAAGAAAAAAGAAGTACCCACTTTGAGTGAGGAAATTTCCGGGTTTCCCAAAGATTCCAAAAATTTGCTGAGGATGCACATTTTCAATATTTATTAGATTTCGCTAGACCTCAAAATTGCACTAAAATGTGGAAAGTCCCACTTTTCGATATTTCTTAAAACAATATTCATTTAGGAACCCCAAATCTGCGCCTGGGAAAAAAATCCACTTTAAGGATGTGAACTTCATCAGAACAGCATCCAGAATTGCGCTGTTGATTTTTTTTAAATTGTGTGAGTTAAACCAGCTCCGTTTAATTTTGGAGTGTAATTCAATGTCCTTAGTGGCATATAGCCAGGGAAGTAGTTGTATTTTCTTAGTGACCGGTATTTGTTCTTTTATTTTCAAAGACCTCTAACATCTATAACACGCTTTACTAATATGACAATTCATTTGCAGGAAACTGTGAATAAAGTAAATAATTTCAGGTAAATTTATTTAAAAATTGGGATTCTCGATTACAATTATTCTAAAAGATCAATATAGTAGAATATATTGGTTTTAATGTACATTTCACGCGCCACTAGCCGAAGAATGATGTGATTAAATAATATAATTGACCAATTCAAGATGAATTCTAAACAAATGTGACCTATAAAGAAAAGAGTTTGGAATAAAAGGGGAGGTGTGCCATAAAATAAGTCTTTCTATTGTGTTGGGGAGTCTGTATAAGAGTGAAGCCATTTGAAAAAGGGTTAAGTCCTCGAACGAAGTCAGTAATTAGTTCCAGGACTGCGGTGTCTTAGGGATTATCGCGGCTCTTCTCATTTACCCATCTTCCTTATAATGAGATACTAGTCGAAAAATGCAGAGCAGCTTGGAGGGGTCCCAGTAAGCTGATTTGTAAAATAAATTAATGATCCGGCGTTACAGAAGTCACCTCCGAGCTGTCACATTGTCTGTTAGAAAGCATTGCATAAGAGATCCCTAGTTAATTACTTCCAGGGATAATTCCTTCTAACGAGATATCTATGCAAAATTCGCGCCTCCAAAAAAAATCTCCCGTGTCACTTCTTTATTCTCCTACTCAGATGGATTCAGATTATAAATTCCTATTTATGGCTACGATCTCTAATTGAATTTACCCAAATAATGATAAAAATTATGGAACAGGTTTAATTAGATTGAGCTTCAATGTCCACAACCCCAACACCTGATTATACAGGGCTTTTAAAATCCTCTTATCAAAAGCTTGGGCGTGAGTACATAAAATCAGAGATAAATTAGATCTCCAAATTTACAAAGTAATTTATTATTTGACCAACATATTTTTCATGAATTTGCTTCTTAGAGTCGACTATTTCGTTTTGGTGATTTTATTAATATCACAATAGTATATTATTAAACGAGCAATTTATGATAGCCATAATTCACGATGGGTGACGTTTGCGTCACGAGCCGCAGGCGAGGGGCGCAAGTCACCCAAGTGAATTATGGCCATAAATTGCGAGTAGAATACTATACTTTGTCCACGACACTTAATTTATTTATTAATAAATAAAAGTCAGTAGCGATTTGGCATATTACTAACCTCAAAATGTTGTGGCATCTACTTCAAATAATTTGACATATATAGAGATGGACGATACTGTAGAAAGTATCAATACAACGTACCGTTATAAATATATTGTTTTAAAATACTTAATATTAGAGAATATCGTTATGAAAAGTATCAATACTAAAAATTACAATATTTTATAGATACGATATATGTCAGAAACAAATTTCCTGAACAAAATACACATATTTAATAGTTTATTTCATATTGTACCCCCATCTCTAGTCGGGAATTATGAACCATAATACACTACAGTGTATTATGAACCATAATTCACGACAGTTGATATATGGGTACCATATACCTTTAGTTAGGAGGTAAAATATTGACTTATTATTAGGTGGTCGTGGACAAATACGTTTAAGGTGTGCTTGTGTCGGGTTTTCACAGCAACAATGAAAGATCTAATTGAAACATGGCTACATTGACATTATTAAGTGCTTGAAATATAGATGCGGCACACAAATCACAGTTTCTGGTTACCTACTCTCTCGCCTCATATCTGCTTTCGACACGTGCCGCTAGATCACACCACAATACGATCCACCGAAACTTGGAGGAATGTAAACCATCAATTGCTGCAACATTTGTCAGTTCACGACAACAACTACAATTGAGGTTAACTTTGATACAGTTTCTTTGGCGATGAGAATGAATTTTTGGATTCTTCCATACACTTCCTGATTCCCTGTTATTGTGTAAAAATTGTTAGGCATCTGGTAGAGATGGCGAATTTCAGAAGCATATCTTTATTTTTATCATGCGACACCACCACGTTAAAATATTAAAATAATTTCGATTTATAGTAGACCCGGCCCTGAAATCGAATTAAGTATAACAAGCGTGTTGTATTGTGTTTTAGGAAATCGTATGTTGAAGACATTATGTCGTTAAGTGAGACTATAGTATTCATGGGACGATGATATGCGAGCTATCTGGCGCAAATCCAACATATTACCTCAACGAAGTCATTATTAAAACAGTCAAAGTGATGAATACCATCGGATTTAGTCGGCGGCGAGTCGAATCCATGCCACAACTTCCTGAGGTCCTCCATATATTCAAAACAATGCTGGAAATTTATCAGAAGATCTGCACGGTCAATTTGAACGTCTCCAACAATCCACTCTCACACGGTGACTAATGTAGACGCATTTCATAATTGAATTGCATCCTCTAGTTAAGTGCCGGTTCTGTGTCGACCAAGTTCATGGGATCAGCCGAGTGGAAGTTATTGTAGTCGCGCAACACATTGTCTTCTAGGTGACGTTTTTGCTCGTCTATAAATCACGCCGACGCCGACAACGCTCTATTTGACTCGCTGATTACGATTATCATTTATACTCTCTACTTGTATTTCGTTCTCGTATTTCTAGCCTTAGCGCCTCGGCTTCTGCTAATCGTTTTGCTTTTGTTGCTGACAACTGCTTTCATTTGGGTAAACCATTGAATTAATCTGTGCGCCAGTTGAATGAAAAAACTGACTTTTTGCCAAATTTCCTGAAAGTTGTTAATGTCAATTTTATTATTTCAGTGTGATCATAATAATATCATAATTAATTATGATATAGGGTTAACTTTTAGCATATTATTCTACACTGCTCTCAAAAACTTTTGTGGTTTTATTTTTTAACCGGTAAAGCCCAGGGTAAGAGCATTGTAGTAATATTCAGTTTGTTCTTTAAAAATGTTTTATTTCTGGTTTTTTACTAAAGTACATTTTAGCTGTCAACCTGACACTGACTTAGTTTTTCTCAGGTCACTCTACTACATTACCCCTCCCCTAAACAAAAAAGAATATCAAAAATATAATAACACGTTTGTGCAATAATGAATGGTATGTAACAATGTTCTAAAATACTAAAAAAAACTCAATAATCGTGAAAAGAAAAAAAAAAACTAGTCTTGATATCTTGAAGGCAATACAATTTTTCGAGGTGGATTTCTTCTGACTGCTTTGAGTTTCACAGGAGTCGTACCTTCGGTATTGTTGACTGATGTATTCATTCCGGAGGTAGAAGGTTGAAATTGATTATTTTCTTCACAGGTTTGTGGATCGAGATTTTGGTCAGTTTCATCCAGTGATGAACTTCCGGTTTTACGATAAATTTCCTCGTTTGTTGACATAACTTCATCGGTTGTAACATAAAGTGAAAACTGATTATTGCTTCTTTCGTTTGATCCTCCTGTATCCAATCCATTGCATGAAAGACGAGGTCGAAGCTGGTCTGCATGTTTTCTTTTGTGACCCAGTTCTGTATTCACAATATAAGAGTAAGGACCAGTTTGTTTTACAATGTTACCTGCCTCTGATCCTCTTGTCAACGGATTGTTAATCCAGACAGTTTCATCTTCCACAAATTGTGTAGATTTTGTGCCTTTATCATGGTTCATTATTTGATTCCATTTTTCTTTCTCCATATTTCTCTGTATGTCTGGTTTTAACTGATCAAATATGCACCTAGGAGTCTTCACAAACATTAACTCACTTGGTGCTCTTCCTGTAGAGCGCTGTACAGTATTTCTGTATGAAAACAGAAACTGCTGAAGGCGTAAAAATTGATCTGGTTCATCTTTAATGCTCATTCTTTCCTTGAATGTCTTTACCATTCTTTCAGCTAGTCCATTTGATTGGGGGTGATATGGCGTTACTCGAATATGTACAATACTTTTTTGTTTACAGAACAGTTCAAACTCGTCAGACGTAAGTTGTGGTCCATTATCTGATACAATAAATTTTGGTAGACCAAACCGTGCGAAGATTTCTAATACTGCCTTAATAGTATTTGATGATGTGGTAGAAGTCATAGGAACTACCTCCAGCCACCTGGTATATGCATCAACCACCAGCAACCACATTTTTCCCTGAAACGGCCCTGCAAAATCGATATGAATCCTTGACCATTGTTCTGGTGGAGCTGCCCACGGATATAAGGGCATTTTTCGTTCATTTTGACGTGATTGCTGACAAGCGGTGCACTGTTTTACAAACATCTCAATATCATTATCAATATGTGGCCAATAAACATGCAATCTAGACATGGATTGCATTGCGGTAACTCCAGGATGCCCATCATGAAGCATGCTTAGAACTTGTCTCTGCAGTGTCGTTGGTATACAGATTCTTCCTTTCCAAAGAATTATCCCCTCTTCAAAAGACAGTTCATCTCGTTTTTCGTAGTAGGGAATGATTTCGTCTGATAAGTGCTTTTTTAAAGGCCAAGTAGAACGAATGTATTTGATAATATCTCTGAGAGTACTATCCTTGGATGATAATCTCTTTAGTTCACTGGATGTCAGTGGTAATTGATGTAAGCGTAGATTCAAAAGATGAGCTCTTCTAGGAAAACCCATTTCTTCTACTGATGAAATCTTTTCAGACTGATTATCAAGTGGTAATCGAGATAATAAGTCAGCTGGAGCATTGTTAGATCCTGGGGTATATTTAATTGTGTAATTGTAGCTGTTCAGAATCATTGCCCATCGAAGCAAACGGTTACTAGCAACTTTTGGACTTTCTCGTTTCTCACTAAAAATATGCTCTAGCGGTTTATGATCAGTTGATAGATAGAAATGTCTGCCATACAGATATTGATGGAATTTCGTTACCGCATATATTATAACAAGTGCTTCTTTATCTATTGTGCTATAAGGAGTCTCTACGTCAGTCCATGTTCTTGATGCATATGCAATGGGCCTCAACGATTCATCAGGATATTTATGTGCTAATACAGCTCCTGCACCTTTGTTTGATGCGTCACTCGATACATATAATGGTAATTCTGGATTATAATGTACCAAAGTATCATTTGAAGAAAGTATGTTTTTCAATGTCTCAAAATTTTTTTTATCATCGGATGTCCATTTCCATTTTGTATCTTTGCGTAATAATCTGTGTAATGGGGCACAAATCGTGTGAAGGTTTTTTATAAATCTACCATAATATGTAATAGATCCCAAAAATGACCGAAGCTCGGTAATATTTGTGGGTTCTGGCATATCCTTTATGGCTATGATACGTTCGCGCGTTGGATGGATTCCTTTTTTATCTATTTGATGTCCTAGATATGTCACACTTTCTTGTAACCATTGACATTTTGACTTCTGGGTTGTTATTCCCGCCGACTGTAAGCGTTCTAAAACTTGTTCTACTCGTTTTAAATGTTCGTCAATATTTTCTGCTGTTACTAAAATGTCGTCTAAATAACAGACTGTACCTTCCAATCCAGACAATAGTTGATCCATTATTCTTTGAAATAGTGCTGGTGCAAATGAAACTCCAAATGGTAACTTCTTATACCTAAAATAACCCTTATGCGTCGCAATAACTAAATATTTTCGTGACTCAGGATGAACAGATAGCTGTAAATAAGCATCCTTAAGATCTATTTTGGAGAAGTGTGTGCCATCAGACGTTTTTGAAGTAATTTCTTCAAATCGAGGTAGAGGATAGTCATCGGTTTGGACGTGTTTATTTATAGTAACTGTAAAATCGCCACATATACGCACACTGCCATTTGATTTCATGACCACCACAACTGGAGAAGCCCATTCAACGGGAGTTATTGTCGTATCTACAGGTTCCAAAACGTTCTCTTTTACTAATCTGTTCAATTCTGCTGTTA
>CAJUYI010000137.1:164743-217235 GCA_910591695.1 Galerucella pusilla
AAGAGGTAACATTTTTGATTTGTTAAAGGCGCATACACGAACATTTATCACTCCTAATGTTTTTAGTTGGACTCCTGTATATGCAAACAAGTTTCCTGTGCTACTTAAACGTGGTTTCCCAAGTCTCTCCCAATCCAAGCGTCCTATAACTGAATGTGAAGCACCTGGATCATAAAGCATTTCGAGTTTTCTGTTTTCCACTATAACCATTAACATTACTTTGTTTGGTGATTTAACATTACGCACATGACGTAAAAAACTGTCTGTTGATGAAAAACTGTTTCTACGGCTCCTGTCTTCTTGTAGTTCTTGTGGCATATCTGAATCTATGTTAGAAATATGTTCGTTGTTTTCTCGCACGTGCCTGGCATTACTTTTATTATATTTCATCTCCATCCGACCACTTGAAATACACACTTTTGCGAAATGTCCTAATTTGTTGCATGCAGAACATTTTTTTTCTTTCGCTGGGCAATGATTTCGGTCACTATGTTTAGCATTACCACAAAACATACACAGATTATTTTTATTTAGTGTATTTGGTGTTTGCTTCGATGTTCCACCCATGTTTGTATTAAAGCCACTACGATATTTTTGGTTCTTATTCAAACGATTTACAGTACCTGTATCGGTAGGAAACATTGTTGTAAGTCTTTTGCTATGGATTGATGCTTGCTCAAGTTGTAATGCTAACGTTTCCACTGCGCTTAATGATGCTTGGTTTGTTGTATGTTTTAAAATGATTTCTTGTTGCCATGCCGAATTATTAATACCAATCACTAACTGGTCACGTAGACGTTCGTTTAAATTTTCGCCGAATTCACAAGAACCAGCTAAACCACGTAAGACAGACATAAATTTGGTTATAGTTTCATCTTCACGACGCCATCTGAGTGCAAAAGTCACTCTTTCCGACAGGACATACGTTTTCTTTCCATAATATTTTGACAATACATCCAAAAGGTCCTTATATGTTTGATTTGTTACAGCATGTGGTTTAAAATGGTCAACTAAAATCTTAAATGCATCAGATCCCACCTTAGCAAGAAGAAACATTTTTTTCTCTTTCTCCGTACTTTCAATTCCATGAATAACTAGTTCTACCTCGAAACGTTGAAGGTAATAATCCCATTCTTCCCTATCCGGGCAAAATTTTTCAAAATGAAAATTTTTCCTGGGCACTAACAGTCCTGCTGTGTCCAATCCGTCTTGCGACATGGTGTTTTACTTTTCCTCGTCGCCAAATGTAGTAATATTCAGTTTGTTCTTTAAAAATGTTTTATTTCTGGTTTTTTACTAAAGTACATTTTAGCTGTCAACCTGACACTGACTTAGTTTTTCTCAGGTCACTCTACTACAAGCATCAATTAAACAATCCTATGCGCTATTAATATTAAATTGAAAGCCACCAGCTTTTAATCGAAACTGAAACAAAAAGAAAGCAAAAGCTGGAAAGCTTAAATATCTTCCAAAAATTTTTGATAACTCACTTAAAAATGCAAATTGAAACTATATATAACTGAACTCCATCCAATTTATTAGCGAATGAATGGGCTCGTTCACTAAAATTTTTAAATAATGTTTAACTGTCGTAAAACAAATTACTAAGGATAAAAATATGATTCTGATAATTTCATGTCAATAGAATATGTCGTTCTCCTAATACAACAAGCATACCGTAGCGGGGCGAAGACTATGACTGTGACGTCACCGCTTATGAAAGTTAATGTGCACAAACATTACGCTTCTGACTGTAACGTGCCTCGCGTAGAATTTATTTCGCAAAATTTTGTGTGAATAAAATAAAATGTGTGGACCTAATTTTAAAAAAGCAGACATCGTTTTTGGCTGTTTTCCGGCAAGAATGATTAAAAATGTCAATATTTTCATAAATACATGCTCTCTCAAATGATATACAGGGTGATTCCAGATGTTTTATTTTATTCCTGGTCTGGCGGACAAAGTTACGGAGATAACGCTATAGGTTACTCAGTAACAAATTGCAATTTTATTAACTGCAGACTGCCCAATTAGAGGAGCTTCTCCAAATGCTATTCATGATGAATGTGTAGTGATATTAGATCCAAATGTTTACATCAGATTCAAATGCACATGTACTTCACTGGTAAAAAAAGCGATATTCGTTATAGCTGATCGGGACTTTGAATCAAATAAAATAATTTCTTTTAAAACATAATATACGCCAGTTTTGTTGATGATTTACTGAAAAAGATTACCTGTTTTTTGGAAAAAAGCAGTACCTATTTAATAAAATTTAATTTTTGAAGAACTGATCCATTATCTTCTGTATGTTCCTTGTGGTATATTATTCATTCTTTTTTTAATTTCTTGGGAAATTAAACCACAATAATTTTAAATTCTTCATTTCAACGTTTCGGTAGCGTTCCAGCTACCGTTGTCAAGAAAAAATAAGTAGAAATTAATTTTTTATCCCTAACTGACACAACAGAAAAGATAGGATAGCATCATAAGTTTTTATCCAGGTTTTCTTATGATTTATAATTTGAATAGTTGTTAATCGATACACATTTCAATACACAAAATCACAAAACTGAGTATACATATTTCAAAAACTTAAATATTCATACACAAAAAAACTATCAAGAAACGCGTTTTATTAACAACATTTCCAATATAAGCGAAAAAAACGCGCTATCCCAATAAAAACCGTTCCTGGAACGTGCACTTCACTGGATTCCATTTCTAGTAGACTATCATATCGTTGGAATGTCATAAAATGAAATATTTCATTTCACATTTTGCCACAGATATGATCTACTATGAATGGACCTTAATAAAAATTTGATAACAAAATTTTGCAGTCTTAAACTTCAAAATAATTTTTGATTGTCTAGTTGTCAAATTTTTTCTGTTGTGTCAGTTAGGGATAAAAAATTAATTTCTACTTATTTTTTCTTGACAACGGTAGCTGGAACGCTACCGAAACGTTGAAATAAAGAATTTAAAAATATTGTGGTTTAATTTCCCAAGAAATTAAAAAAAGAACTGATCCATTATTTTATTGAATAATTTTGAACATTAATAACACCACAAGCTATAAGAACAATACCATCTACGTATTCAAAAAAAAGTTAGATTAATACAAGCGCGTGGTTTTCAATAACTCTCTCAATATGGATTCACAACGTATTTTATAAGGTAATTTATAACTATTCTCATTGAAGAAAAATAAAATCCTAAAAATACACAAACAAAGTATGTTGACTTATCAGTGATTGCTTCGAGTCTTTTCATGCTTTTCTGCCATTTCTTCCGTTTTTTTTGCATCCTTATTATTGGAAATAAATGTATTGTTAGATGTTTCAATCGTAGTACTTTTACATTCTGGAACCGCACAATATTTATAGTTTTTTTTACTCTGGTTCTGGTCCATTGTGTCGAATAGTTTGAATTATTTCTAAATGTTCTTATTTCACAAACATAACACTGTTTAGAGTTTGCTAAAACGTATAATAAATAATAAGCATATAAGCTAGCAAAATACTGTTACTAGCTAAGTAGTCATCTAACCGCGCGAGAACCGATCGGCGCGGTATCCGCTCTCTCAACGAGAGATTTCATATGGGATGACGTCACGCCTGGAATTTGGAGAGGAGTGCTGTTTAATGTTTATAATTTTTTTTAGGCGACTTAGGAGTCTCGCTGACGTCTAATTGCTTGCACGGAGCCTCAAAATGATGTGCTCTTCCCAATAATAAAATAAAATAAAAATTTGTAAATGAGCCCATAGTTGAAAATGATTATTTATCGAACTGAACATTCCATCAAATTTAACGTGGAGACTATTAAATTATAATAATTATCACGTCAAATCCAAATCCTAAACACGTTAAAGATAAGACAAAGGAACTTATCTCAAAGGAATTGATTGTTTGCAGCTTGATGTTGGCAAGGCGAAACGTGGACGCTGAGTCCGCACATATTACACTGGATATACAGTGCAGTGGTCAAACCCATGGTGAAAAAACACAACACAATAAAATGCAATGATTAGACTAAGAACGGTGCAAAGACTAGAAGCCACGTGGTGGTTATTTAGGCTGCAAAAAAACTTCGTAACACAACAGTTAAATCAGGACATACATCAATTCAGGACATTTTAGTGAAGCTATATTAGACGTGACCAAGCAAACTTACGTTTCTCCGTGGTGAGACCTGTCACACAGATGGGTCAAATACTAGTAGCAGGAGCAGGAGCAGGAGTGTATAGTGGAATGAGGAGTATAAGATGTTCCTTCTCACTAAGGGAATGTATGATATTCTACAAAGCATCTAGAGGTAGGCTGGGCTAGGCAGCCCCTGCGGCTTTATATAGTCACGAGGAGACAGGTAGAGGAGTGCCAGGAAGAATTAAGTGAACTGTCAGACGGCACTATTAGTGTGGATGCTGGGACATAAAGATATTCTGGAAATCGTAGGAAGAGGCTCAGCAATAATATTTGTTGGATTAGAAGCAGAATTCATACATATATTATGTTGTGTTAGTTTTCCAATTCTGTGAAAAAATGCCGTGTAGGTTTTTACTGAAAATTAGTTTCAAAAAATAAAAAATCATATATGTATTAATCTTTATCTTAATTTGCAAATACTTCATTATGTCGGCATAATCGAGCTTAATTTTTATTTGTAGTTAATATGTCCATCCGGTATCGTTTTTAAATAATAAAAATGTCTTCCTTTATTTTAATACAATGCCTAATGCAGTTCACCAATAACTGTCTCGTAAATATCGCCATTATGTGTCTAATTAATTAATTCAACCGACCAACCGACACTAATAATTAGATCCCCAAGATTGGTAGTAAAATTTGTAGAGCGTAAAATAAAACAATGTACGGTGGTGACAAAACTCGCTTGTGGGCCATAAGAATAAGAAAAGTGGGCGACTAATGACATTTTATGACATCCATAACGCTGCGCTCAGGTGTTCGGACTCCCAAGCAGGCGATAACAGGGATAAGCAACGTTCGTAGCACGCGTTCCACCTAATCTGGTTGGTAGTTCATTGCAGAATACGATATATCGTGAAATATCATATCCCAGTGTCAAACCCAATGGTAATGATTGGCATAAATTTTGCATAATGAAAGCACTTTGTGTACTGAATATGTAAGCCTTACCCTGCTACCAACAATTCCGGTTGTAATAAAATGCAAAGCCTCGCTTCTATTCTTCGGTTTATTCCTTATTTTCAACAGAAATTTAATTCACAATAAAGTTTGTAGAGCAAACTTAATTTCTACGTTAGGGTAAACATCGCAATAGAAGTTGTTTTCACTTTCAATTCAGTTACGAGGAGAACTGGAAAAATACTTATTTACCTGAATATAACTTTAAAAAAATTATAGTTGAAAAAAATTAAAACACGTGCTTCATAGTTAATTGAAGTGAAAAATAACTCTAGTTTAGGAATAAAATGATTTACGAGAAAATGAATGTGGTTAAAATCAAGTTTAAAGTTCTTCTTGTTATTTGTTGGGAAGTTGAGCCACAATATTTTTTATTTCTACGTTCCGGTAGTTCTCCAGCTATCAAGATTTACTCGTTTTTTTATAAACTTTAGTCCCTATCTCAGAAACCAGAATTTATTAGAAACTAGAAAAAAATTAGAAAGAATCCATGTTGCTACAGCAATTATCTTTCGAAGGTGTGCGATTGTCAATGAGAAAACATTGCAAATTATACATAAATATAAATGGACAAAATTTTGAACATCACTTGTGAGCTGTTAGTTGGCTGCTTAGTTCTTTTGTTAATAAAATCACAAGTTTGGACAAATATTTTCAAAAATCTGTTATTACCGTTGTTCGCTGCTCTTCGTGATTTCCACGTTGCTGGCGATTCGTTATTCCCCCGAGTCGACTAATTTATTTTGGTTTTTTTTTGTTTGCGATGTTGAAATTTGAATGGTAACAAAAATGACGCATGTGATTAGACAAGAAAATTGACGTTGAGGATTACTTAGGATCTGTTAATTTTTTTCTTATTTGTATCAATATATCAACAGCAAATCAATTTTATCAAAAAATTTGTCGTTTCACACGATTGGCGGATATCTAGTCACGTGTTACAAACTTCAGTTTTCTTTGGCGGAATTGCGAATCACGAATAATAATATATGAAATTTGCAACACGACAACCACAAGTTTTAATTTCGAGCAGCGGGAATCACGAACAACAAATAACCAACAACAGAGTTTATGTTTTTTGTGATCTATTAATGTCAATCTTCACGGAATACAATCTGCACTACCACTATATTAACACTGACACTATACTTTTTCCACCATCTGACGTTTCGATTACAAAAAACTAATTGCTTAGGTGCCTTCAGTGAACGTACTGAATATATCAATCAGTATTTTAATTTTATTATTGTGAATAAAAATTATGTCCAACAAAGTTTAGCTTTTCTCCACTGTAGTAAATTTTCTCAAATAAATGCTGAACATGGAAATGTGACACGTATTCAAATAATCTAACTGATACGCTGTATCATGTAGATATCATACTGATGTGATTGAGAGCGTTTACACCTTTATCCAATTTAGATTTAGTGGTTACACCTAGATATTCTGGTAATCCTATGGAGGAACATATCTGACTGAGAGAGTGACTCATTAGACCGGAAACCCTTTTGCTTTGCACACCGGAATCCCATCGATCTCCCGTCGCTGCATTTTCAATTGAATGGCTGATTAGAACGCCACGACGCCAACAACGTCAACGCGATGAATCCTTGTCAGTCCTGATAGATTGAAGGACATCAAATTCTCATCATGTTACGACAATCTATGGCTTTTATTTAAGCGTGCCTTATCAATTGTAATATCTCAAATATACGGTAATTAAGGCATTCATGCAACGAAGAGACAGTTATTAACATTGATTTCATAATAGAAAAAATTTATATCAAAAATGTATAACTCTCAAACATTACCGAGTTCACTTATTAAAATATCTCGATTGTTAATAACACTTATTAACACCCTTGTTGTTTAGATAACTATTACTAAACAATATTTCACTCACGAATGAATTTAGTCACTTTTTTAATGTCCACTTCATTTTTTATTCTCTAATCTATAACAATTATCTCTGTTTGAGAAATGATAAGGATCCTATTTACCATGTAAAAGCTAAATAATACGCTTCCGTCATCCTTCAACAACCTCTTTCTCGACTATCCATTTACCAGGACATCTCTTATCAATTCAGTGTCTCGTTTGTGTCTTAACTTGATGACCCAACTTATCTTTACTGACGGCCACTGTATTTCGCTGTAACCATTTGTCTCTTTTCACTCTACGTTACTTTACTCTCTACAGAATCCGATTTCAATGGACGAGTAAGTTTTACAGAAGTTAATTCAGGAATGAAATTTTGGAGTCTATTAGAAACGTCTAGTATTACGTTTATTCATAGATTTCAAGTCTGTAATTTCATTTTTTTTGGCTTTGCATCGTTTTCAACAGTTTTTAAGATGTGTATGATTTGGAACAGTACCCCAAAATTCAAATACGATTATATAATAAGTTATGGGTTAATATACAATAAACAAAAAATGTTGAAGCTACAAATGTAATGTACGTCTTCTCAATTACTTGGCTGATTTCATTCTGTACTGCACAAAATGGAACCTGTGCACCCTGGAGAGTTATTTGTGAGCATGTGAGCAAGTCCCACATGAATCGTACAACGCGGTCTACGTCCTACGCCGCGAGTAGAGCGTAGAACGCTTTTCAAATATATCACTTTCCTAAACGCCCTAATTTTAAAGTGTAGTTGCTTTCACGATCTAAGAAACTGACCTGACCTGAGACGGGATAATGACATGTAATAAAGCCATAAAAGTATTAGCCTCGACAGGGTCGTATTTATTTTGTTGGCGAATAATAAATTATTACCTGAAAACTCTCTAAGACTTTTGGGTCATTCTTTTTTGATTTTCATCAGGTATAGTGCGGCTCTGCACAGTAAATCCGAAATGATTTATGGTTTTATTGCATCTCATGCCTAAGTCAAGTCAAGTCAGTTTCTTAGATCGTGAAAAGAGCTATACCTTGTATTTCACCAGATTGTAGCGCTTGAAATGGCTTTAACTGATTTGATATTTTTTCAGCAACAATTCGATTTGTTTTACATAATTTATTATTATGAATAGTGACGATACTCAGTTTGAAATAGTATGTAGGTACTCGAGAAAAACACATAGAATAGACAAATGTGGCCACATTAAATTTGCTCCCGGAGAAATCTAGAGAGAATTATGTAAAAGAATATTACACTATAAAGAAATAGCGAAACCAGAATAATATTCTTAGCTTTATAGAGCGGGTACTATTGTACATTATGGTCCAGCTATTCTAAACTAAAAGTTACCTTGATATTAATGATAACGTAGATATAAGTGAATATTCTAAATTAATAGCACATTTGAAACGAATATTGGTTGGGTACAATGAAGTTTTATCCATAAGTCAAACAGAAACAAACGTGACTGGATAAAAAATTCACATCAGTCAACCAAAAAGTTGCGTTTTCAATGTTGACATTGCGAAATAAAACTAAAATATATTAGGTTGGCAGTTTGACGGAAGAATACTTTTTTTACCGTAAAAAAGATTTATTTTTCGTCATAATCTCCTTTTAACTATAAACACTTGGTCCAGCGAGTTTCCAGTGTTTGTCTCTGCAATCACCTCTTCATTTGTACGAAATCGCTTTTCACCAAGTCATTTTTTTAAATTTGGAAACATTAAGTAATCGCTGGGAGCCAGATAAAGTGAATATGGCAGATGAGGCAATAAATCATAACGCAGTTCGGTTAATTTTTCTCGGACGAATGGATAGGAGCATTATCAACAAAACTCTTTTCTTCAACAAATGTGATTGTTTTTTCTTCAGTTTGGCAATAAAACGTGTCGGCAAACTAGCATAATATTGGCCAGTTATCGCTTTCCTTTTTTCTAAATAATCAATAAAGATTACACCTTTGGAATCCCAAAACACTATGGCCGTGACCTTATTGGCCGAAAAACGGCTTTTGCTTTTTTGGGAGCACGTTCCTTGGATGAAATCCATTGTCTCGACTGTGTTTTTGTTTTTGGGGTATAGTCGTGTACTCAAGTTTTATCTTCTGTGACCTTCACCGAGAGAAGAGTTATTTATAGACAAATAAACTGATCTGTTTGACCCCCCTTTGTTTAAAACTAACATCGCCTATTTATTATTAAGAAGCCATATTAACGTGAACATATTGGGAAATTTTGATATAAAAAAATGATTTATTCGAGTGTAATTGCTTTAATGTAAAAAAATTTGTTCTCTATGAAAGTCTACGAAGCACAATATAATATTTTGTTATGAAATATAACAATACTATTTGGGTAGAAATTGTTTTCATTACCCAGAAAAAAACCTAACATCTTCAATAATATTCCATCACTTTAAAACAACAAATTGAATATTCATTCAAGTTTTGACAGAAAGTTACATTTTTTGAATACGCCTATTATAGATTATTAGCCTCAAATAAGATCTACTTTATACCGAAAAAATAAGTATTTCAGTATAATTGTACATTTATTGTTACGAGAAAAAAAAACTTATTTGCTACAAATTATGTGGCAATTGAAACAAAGAATTCTCACCCCACCCTTCCCTATTATTCATTAACGGTCACCACCTGTATACATTTGGCGTCAGTCTGCATGTGAAATTAGATCAGTTTTTGCATTTTACTAATTATTTTGTTTTTGTGAAGTATGTGATTAAAGTTCTCTGGACAAAAATAAGTTTAATAATAGAATGAACGAATTGCTAAACTTATGGCGATTACAAGAATTGTGAGAAATCTTTGAAGGTAAGGAAATAAATGACAATAATTATATTTAAGTAGGTAGAAGTAACAAGCAAGCGAAATGTACCTCAAACATGTACACATTTCTCAATTAAACCTGTCAGATCTACTCCAAGAACTCCAAAAAACTACTATGGGGAAAGCATTAATGTGCACACTTAAGGATAGACAAGGCTATCTTGTGAATACCATTGTTGGTTATGTTTTAGATCATGTGAATATGTTTAATATTAGAAATGTATGTTTTCCATTTAATAAATGTATGGTTTCTATTTTGAAGATGTATAGTTTTCATTTTAATAGATCAAAATATTCAGCAGCAAGTTTTTTATTCCTATCCTGCTTTCCTACAAAACAGTTTTATGCATAAATAGAGACCATTAATTTTTATTGGATTTAAACATGTTGGTCATGAAAATACTGTCATTTTAATCCGTGTTCAGACTAACCATCGACCAATTCGATCGACTAGTCCACACATACAAAACGAAAGTCAACTTTGTTGTTCGACATAGTCTGGAAACGGCTTAGACAAATATTTGTGAAAAATATATTTTCCTAAGTAACCTAATTATTTAGAGAATCGTGTGGAAGTTACTCATACACCATACATAATACACCGTGAACTTTTAATATATTTCTAAATATTTAGAAACATTTCAAAAGCTCAGTGTATTGAATAGTGTATGTAGGTAACTTCCATAAACAAAAAACAATACCATAAATAATTCGGTTTCTTAAGGAAAAACATTTTTTCAATATAAGGCAATGTAATGTTTATGAAAATTATGGTTCGTTTATGATAAATATGTTGAATTTTAGTAAAAATTAATAGTTTTCTTGGAGAAGGAACATTTGTTTTCAACAAAAGAATATAATTTGCTGGGAAGATACATTTTTTACGAATAAAAAACATATCGTTAATCCAGACAATATACCTTTTTATGGTAAAGAAATATATTTTACCGACACAATACATTTTTTTATGATAAAGAAATGTCATTCTGCCATAAAGTAATTTTTTTATAATAAAACAATATAGTTAGCTTGCAAAAATAAGTATCTGTTATTGGAAAACTACTTCATTTAATTTAAATGCTTTCAAAGATTAATATAACTATTTTGTCATTATACCTCAATAAATGTTGTTTGAGACAAATATGATACATTTTTACAAGAATAAATGTAATTTTCGATAGATAACTCATTTTATTGATGACAATGAATATGTTTTTATTCATCAACAATATTACTTTCCGAACTTGAAACAAATCCTTTCTTAACGAAAAATTAAATATTAGTTAGGCCATATGCACAATCATATTTATTTGACATAATAAGATTTTGATTGTCACAAATAAATCTTTTTCTCGGTGTATCCACGGAAAAATTCTCTTAGATTACATATGAAGATACCCAAACTTTCGTTTGAATTTTTATTGCGAGCGAGCTTTAGATCAGCATTGTACAATCGCGAGTTCGAATCTCCCTGTGACCTCATGGTTTATTTTCATTTTTTAAATACTAATCGATATAAATTATATTAGCTTCACTTCCCTCCCCTTCATGCGCGAGTCCGACTCGCACTTGGCCGGTTATTTTTCACTTATGTGAAAAAAAATACCACTATGCATAAATTTTTATTATGAACTAAGCTTGCGAAGAAATTTTTAAATGGATTGAAAAATAGAAAAGATCAGAAAGTCGTCAACATATTTTGCGTAAACGTTGAATTTAATATCCATATTTATGTGTAATCCAATGTAAGAAACCACTAATGCCAAATAAAAGGTCGAACATAAATAAGCATAATCGGTAGCTACCAAAGAAGGTTTGTGGTTGAAATAAAATTTGTTCATTACCAAAAATAAAATTTAATTGGGGATGCAGTCAGCCAAGTGTTGGAAATTGGTATGTTTATACCTACCTGTCACGGCACCTAGTTTTCGTGGGAGACAATATCACAGTCTCGAAGTAATATATTTTTTATACCCAATATTTCTTTAGTTCGCGTCTTAGATATATTAATAGACCCAGCCTCGTCAATGGTAGGAAAAAATATCATACAAAGGAATTTATAAAGGATTTACTGCTAGATGAGATTGATGAGTTAAACCTGGAATTCAGATGCGACGCGGGCTTCAGAAACTTTTTTAGAGTGAAGAGTACCGATTTTGAAAATTTCTTAAGAATGATAGCACCAAAAATAATTTAAAAAGATACGTCATTCAGAAAGGCTATTACCGTGACCGAGCGCCTTGCAGTAACGCTAAGATTCTTAGCCACTGGGGATTCAAGCGATCTCTAGTATCGTACCATCAGTCTGTGATGCCCTGGTAGAAGCGCTCCGAGATTTTGTCAAGGTAAGAAAAGTATAACTAAATTCATGTACTCGTATTTGAGATTTTTTATTTATTTACTGAAACTGACAACATATTAAACTTTACAAATATATATTATACCAAGTTTCATATAGGTCTTCTTGAGCTGTTCTTATGTTATTCTCTTCATTCCAATCCATATTCAGATACTACACAGCGCAAAAAATTAACCAAAATGACTACGTTTAGAAAATGTTGAACAACATGATTCGACACGTCCAAACTAGCCATGTCGATTCGACTTCCTTTTATCCGTACCGACTTGGTCCGGGTTTGCATTCGATTCGACCCGACATGGATCGACAATGTCGGGCGACTATCCACACTAGATCGACATTGTCGATCGACACCATTCGACATAATGTGGACGCTGCTTAAAAGACTTTGTGGCCTCGAACATGTGGGCAGACTAATCATGGTCTTATGTCCTAGAAAGAGACACATTTGTAAAATAAATAACTTCAGTGATGAAAAAATTATTCAAATTGCGCTAAAATCAAATTCAATCATAGCTACTCAAATTTAAGCTTTATACTATGATAATTCCCGAGTGTTTAACTTTTTTTATAATTAATTTACAACTTATTTGTAGTTTCGCTTAATGTTATTGAGAAATTATTGTTTTCTATGGAGTTGTTGAATAATTCATAATTTTTAAATAGACGCCAAGTACCTAAACGGCTCTGGACGCGTCAGCCCACGTTCAGGTCACGCACTATGCCATTACACCTCTCCTCCTGCACTTCTAGGTCTAGTCTGTTGCCTAATACGTCGGCACTCAGCGATTTTAATTGCAAACTAGTTTTTTCAAGTTTTCGATCATAGTGGAAGTATTCATTTTCACTTTTGTTCCATTTATAAGCTTAACCAAGCCTACGTTTATAGGTACACGCTCACTGCGCGGTGCGTATTTGGTCGCTACAGTAGTTTACATGTATTCAAACACACTTAATCGAAGCGGCGCAACATGACACTTGCATTTCCTCCGAAGCACGGCATGATTTAATGGACCCAACAAGACCTTTTTGATTTCTTTTCCTGCTCTTCTTGCAATGCGGAAACTACTTGACCTTTTGCTTGTTCGAATGTAACTGAAAACTCAAAAAGAACTCATGCTTCGTGCCGCTTGAGTGTGCGTAATCACTGATAATGTAGCGTCGCCCCGCGCCACCTAAGTGAGCGTGTACCTTTATAGCTCTACTTTTTGGCGAGTTATTAAAATATCACAATACGACATACATTGAAGCAAATGAAGTATGTTGAAAAGCTGAACGACCGTATATTACAGTCAAATCAGGTTCAACGTAGCAGCGGTATGATAGACACTGCAAGTTTTAATAGCAGGGCCCCTATTCTTAAGGGACTAGTGAGAATCTCACCAATGAGATAGGTGTATTGCATGGTTGCCTAAAACATGAGAGTTTCAAATTTGTCGTATTTTTGAAGGAAATAGTGATATCTGCAATATCACCGGACGAAATCCAATACGCATGTTTCTAAGCTTCTCACCGCTTTTGACGAAATTCTCTATCGGTCCGAACCATGAGAGATTGAATCTCTCTCGGTTCAGGCAACCCGTAATGCATCAATCTCACTAGTCCATTAAGAATACGGGCCCAGACGGAAGATATTGTTGGCATCGCTTTGTATCACTATATCTCTGGCTCGAACTATAGTCTTTAATAGTTAGATCCCCTCCTTGTTTTGGGATCTCCGAATCCTAATAATAACTCAATCGTTATCATTTTATTTGATTTCAAGGTTCTCATAATCTGTTGAAAATTATATTTAAATCAATATTTCTGTATTTTTAATAAGATATTATCATTAGAAAAGGACGTGTGCATTTAAATCTTTGTGCTTCCCATACTCAGGATTTCGTTGAGTTCCAGGGGCTGTTTACACACGTCAATTTTGTGCTATTTTCCAAAACAATATAAAAATATTTATAGATTTATCACGATTACCATAAATAACGTCTATATATTTAGTTTTGATAAAAATCAATTCTCTCTCACCGTAATCTTACAATTTAAAGAATAAAGACATAAATCTTCCTAATAAATCTTTACAAGACTTGCGGAAAATATATATTTTGATTGGACCGGAAATTTAAATTGCATGATAGTAAATTTTACTTCGTTTGATTACAAAGGATTCAATGTGTAACATGCTACGAAACGGATTGGTTAAAAATTCATCTGAAATCTTCCAATATTTCTTATAAAGGATGACATTTCTATAGTGCTTTGTGGTCAAAGGGAAACAGTGTCTTTCAGAGGATCCAGATTTTGATTAGAATTCGTTATAAAACCAGGGTCGAACTTGGTATATTTTCAAGAATCTTACGATGTGCGAGAAACTGTTTTTGACAATTTCCGTTTGGTAAAAAAAGTATGGGATGATTTTCAACACCTTTCCATGGAGAGTATCTCAACAGTAACATTTATTTGCTGTGACCAAAAAATGGACGTGAAGAAAGTTTGTGAAAAACCATTCTCAAAATAAAACCTTATTTTGATTTCCTACTAAACAGCAGCCACACATGGGTTATCTATGTTATCTGTTTTTCTCTCTACCTGTCATTATTTCCTCTATCGATATCTGTTATCAATTTTTATTCCTAGGCCGGCTGTACCGGCTGGTCCAATAAGCCGATCCCTCGGCTATATATCAGAAATGTTATAACTAAGAAAAAAAATTACTAAGGAAAAGTGGACAAGAGAAATTGTTGGAAATTACTTTCAAGTTTCTAGGCTATCCGCCTGGGGGCGTAACCTGTGAAGAAAAATTTAAAAACCAGTTTCTTGTGAAATATGCCCCATTATACCCAGTGAAAAATAGGTAAACTGAAAAAAGGCCTAAATTTCGCACAAATTTGATCAAGTACTTTTTATTCTATTTTTCCAAATGAAGGGTGGGGGAAAGTGGAAAAGTGTCTGTGGATAAATACCTATAACTTTGGTTTGAATCAACCGATTCTAACGAAATTAGTGTCAATAGAAAGAGTGTAAATGAATTAATTACATCTACTATAAAACAATGGCATTTAGTTTTAATTGTCATAGGTAGAGGGTACTTTCGAATGAAAAATATTAAAATTTGTTTTCTTCAAGAATGTTCAACGGAAACACCTAGTTATTGTAAATTATAATGGAACTGGATTAAATTCTCAACAGAACGGCGCAAACCGCATGTTGATAGCTTTTGTCGAACTCGAGATATAAATAAAAACGCATAAACATAAGTGAGTACCTATAGTATTGACACCCTGTATTATAACTTAAAATTAAATATGGGAAAGAAAGATCATAAAGATATCTTGGTCATTAAAACTTGATGTCCAATTAAATGTTCCAATTGTTTTTCATCGTTTTCCACATAAATATGTAATCTAGCACGCTTTGACATATCTGTTGCTTAAATTTCAGCTGTTGATATACTATTTATAGCGTTTTGAATGTGCTGTTGCATGTCGTCTCGCGTGGTTGGTGAGTTTGGTAAGCTAAATCCTTCAATCTTTCCCACAGATAAAAGTCCAGACATGTTAAGTCTGGAGATCTAGCTGACCCTGAAAATATACTTACCCTTCCAATCCATCCATTTCGATAGCTTACATTCAAATAATCTCTAACTCGTCTGGAAAAGTGCGCAGGACACCCGTCATGCTGTAATCATACCTCATGTTTGTAAGAGAATATCTTTCAATAAAACAGGCAACCAATTATCCAGAAACTCCAAATATGTATCGTCATTTGAAGTTCCAAAAAATATTAACCTGCGATCTTTCCATCAACTATACCACACCAAACATTAGGACTCCATCTACCTTGAAGCTGCACTTCCTCTACCCAGTGCGGATTTTTTTCAGACCAATAATTATTATTATGCATGCATGCACCCGCACTATTAAGCGTAGCCTCACCTTCCACAAATTTTTTGACATGATACGCGGTTGTTCTTCTAGCAGATTTAACAATTGCAGTAACCTGATATTGAGCATTTAATTTCAATTTTGAAATCATCAAATATTAATTGTAACATTGAAAATTTTCTTAATTTCATATTGGCTAGTTGAACTCTGTACATTAACAAAATGTATTTGCTAACTCGATGTATGTTTGTTTTCATGGAATCCTTATATAGGGAAATGTAAACAGCTATATGGTATCAACCTTGTTTTCCGCCGATTGAAAAAGCCTCTTTGATCTTAAACCACTGAATCAGAGGTAACCAAAACCATACAATCTACACAAACGACACGATTCTCATGTATGATGTAGGGGTGGCATTTTTACTGTTTATTTATGATTTTACTCGCTTTTGTATTATCTCACATATAATCTATTTAAATTGTTTTGATAATGCTGTCTACGGCTCTTTTAGAAGGGATGTTTAGATTAAATTGAAGGGAGAGCGGCACAGAGGAAATTTTGCTTTGAAATTGGAAGGCTAGATGATATTATTGTTATAAAGGGATGAACATGAGGATCCACCGTAATATTTTAGTATAATCTTAATATATTTTGAAGCAATTAATTGACTAGGATTGTGTTTATTTTATTCATGATTGCGCACAGATTATACAACGCAAGAAATTTTTTTTTATAAAAGATGAAACTCATCATCACTAATCGCCATATAACTAGGAAAAGTATGGTATCAGTATGAACTTGTTTATACACTCAATATAACAAAACATTGTTGCATGAAATAATTCTGACTAAAAGTTAACTCTATCGGTCTTATTAATAAACACAAATAAGACTAACTTTATTTTATGCTTAAACCATCAATTTGACAGATACGCTATTAATAAACGCATATCAGACAGAGAATAGGCTACTCCGAGGTTAGTCTGGGACTAACTTTGATAGTAATTTTAATCTAAGAGAAATAGTGGGATCAATGAATACATAAAACAGTTGTTTAAACAATATCTGTGATATGGTTTTAAATGAAACTAACTGTTTCTAAAAGACTCCACAATATATTTATATCGAAACAATTGTCAATAATTTACTTGCAATTTACACATTTTTACAAATATATTGTGGAGTCATTTAGAAACAGTTAGTTTCATTTAAAACCATATGATGAGTAGATTCCACGAAGTGAGGGTTTATACAGTTAACTCAATATCTGTGATATTTCTGCACAACACAAATTTCTACTATACAATATCCATAAAAAACTTATGAATATATATAGGAATGTTATAAACAATTATCTATAAGTTTGTTCTGCGTAGTGATGACAATTAATTTGTGAACCAAAATATAAATTTTTTATTGACCATAGAAAATTCATTATTTTATATACAAAAAAAGTACATTTAATTTTCATTCTCATTTCGCGTTTCGGAGACTTCTTCATCTTCTTCAAGTGGTGGGTGGTTACTGCAGTCATTTCCACTGCAAACTAAGCAGGCTGGTGAGCAATGAAGACCACTTTTTCTGCAGCCACACGCTGAACCGCATCCTGATTTGCAAGAGCAAAATATCAATTTTAAAACGTTGTCAGGTGCTGCTGGTTGTGTCATTTTGATTGGTTTTAAATAATTATCTTTTCGCCAACCCCATTCTTCAGGTGGTATCGATGAATTATTTTTCCATTGCTGAACTTGTAAGTAGACTCTTTTGATATGTTGTTTTGCTGCATCTTCTGTCGGAGGTAAGAAATTAAGTTGTACGCTTTTATTTTTTGAAGCTAATGCTATGAAACGTTTATATCGCAGTTAATTCAAGCATTTGGCAGTTTTAGCACCATACATTTCTAGAATACAATCAATACCATCATTAAAAAGCACTTCTTCATTTTGCTCTTCAACCATAAAATTTTCAGCTGCTGCATGTGATTTTTGATTATCATCGAAAACTTTGTTATAGAAAGCGGATTTGGTATCACATCCAGTGAATGCATGAATAAAAAACAGATGGGTTTTTTAAATATTTGGATAGTTCTCTAATATTTTTTTTTGTTTAGTAAACTCGTTGCAAGATATTATTTTTTAGTGGTTTAAAAAAAAACATTCCTTCATCATCAGGTGCTAAAGCCATCAATAAAACTAACACATCAATATCTTCAGCTACAACAACTACTTGAAGAGAGGAACAATCTATAGCAGATTGCACAATTAATCGATCAGCATCACTTTCGGCTTGACTCCACTCAATACTATTTACGCCTAGTTTTTTGCAGAGAAGATTGATAAACCTATTTTTATTTTTGCTATTACCTAAAAGTTTCTCTTTCGTTGTGTTTAAAGGCATGTCTTCTTCAAATAAATAATCAATGGAAGTATTGCCGATATATCTACGATTTCTCTCAGACACTTTAGTTCCATCATTACTATATCTATCGAATACAACTTTAACATCAGTGCCATAATTATTACGTAAATATCTAATATACTGTTGACAAATATCTGCAAATTTTTTATTTTTTTCCCATTTCAATCTATGAAGTATTTGTAGCGTATGCAGGTAACACATAAATGTTTTTTTTTGTTTTAATGTTAAATTATTGTTCAAAACTTTTTTGTAACAACTATTTGTTACAATAAGATTAATATATGGAGATTTTTTTACAAAAATGTAGAGACCAAACTGAATTTTTTATATAAACATCGTTGATATTGTATAAATAGTTCCGTCCCCGCTCTAAGAGGTTTCTGATTTTAAATAATATAAAAAAACAAAATTAAAAAAAATTCATCAAAATCGGAGCCGTTCTTGAGGGCTTCCGAAGCAAAGGCTTCATTGACGCGACTAAAATAGGTAGTTTAAGCTCGGAGTAACCTTCGACTAAATATAATTTTAGTTTTGTTGAACAATTGTGGTATAAATATGCTGTCATATCGTAATTCGAAATTCAGTTTGTCGTTTTTGTATTATCATATTTATTAAGTATTTGTGTTGGTTCAGTGAGTAGTAATTATTTTGCGATGGAAGGAAGATATTATTATTTGGATGATTTGAGAATGATGGAAGAATTGGAAAAAGCAGAGAATATTCGTCCGATCAGAAAAATTAAAATTTTTATAAAATTCGGGCTAATTCCTCAAAAACATTGTTAGGAGATGAATTTGAAGCTATCAAATCAAAAATAAAATATTTTTATCAGTTTTTATTTAATTTTTCCCTCTGTTTTTGTGGCACAAATTTTTCATGTTCTTTGCGTTGTATAGTAATCTGGAGTTCCTCCTCAGCACGCCTTTTTTTGATTTCTTCAATTTGCATGTAAATTTTATGCAAAATTCGGAAATATTACTTTTAACACAAAATACAAACTAAGAGATGATAATAATGAGATAACTTGCTATTTTTTAAATTATTGAACAGAGCACTGACACATGTCACAATAAAAAACAGAATAGATGTCACCATAACGTCACGTTATTGGTCAATTCCTACCATAAAACTGTAAATCTTCCTTAAGCCATGTCCTAATTCAGTAATGAGGATAGAGTAACTATTATCTCCTTAGTCGGAGTTTATTAATAGCAATCGTTTTACTTCTTTAAACCGACGTTAGTCTCAGAGTAACTAGTCTCTGACTAATCTAAGAGTAAGGGCGGAGTAAGAAATTTTTATTAATAAGAAAGTTAGAGTTTACTATAAACTTCCACTGAAGTTATTCGGTAATTTTGACAAGCAGGTCAAAAAATACTCGTGACTGGAGTGCATGGATGAAACTTTTAACCATATTCAGTAGTATATTATCTTTCAAGTATTAATAAGTTACCATGTGTATTATTTGTTCAAAGTTCTGGTTGTAGTTATAAAATTCACAAAATTAATTCAATGAAATCTTCATGAACTCAGCTCAAATAATATTTGGATTGAATTGAATAATGTATAATTTACATTTCTCGCATTTTCAACAGTATTTTCTGAAAAATGCCTATTTAACAATTGAATTATTTCTTTTGATATTGATGATCCGACTGCATGGAAGAATATTTGCATTTTTGACTTGTGGAAGGAAATTATGCGTATTTGTCAACGCTCGCTTCATCTAGTAGCCAACTGACCGCGCGAGAGATGATTAAATGAGGCGCACGAAAAGAAATTCTCCACAAATGTGAATACATCTCCGAAGTCGTTTACGTATTGTTATTTTACCGGAAAACAACCGTCTTGCGTTCGTTTCCACCCGTTTTTTTTGGGTAATAAGAAGGGGCGGTCTAAGGAAAAACTGTTAAATACAGGTGAAATTAGTGAATGAAGTTTTAAAGAAATATATAAAACAAAAAATTCACTAGAAATAGACTAGAATGAATATGGATGTCAAAGGTAATAGTTTAATACTATTATAACGAAAATCAAAGAACAAAGACTGTCCACTAAGAAGCAACACCTACTTCCCTGACTATATACCACGAAAGACATTGAATTACACTTCAAAGTTAAACGGGGTTGGTTTAGTTTGTGATCAGATGTTTGGATGTCACTGTTATCGCATATTTAGCGTTTTCTTCACTGAGATTTATGTATTTGTGCGATATCAAAGATTTCTCCAGTCCAGAATTATGTTCTCAGAGCTTCTGGATGAATGATATCTACCTTATACTGATGAGGTGCAAATACGCCGGAACCGGTCTATAAGCGATATTGTCCTTTCGAATTGCAAATTAGAATGGTTGGTTCTATCTTGCTGACATACCAGCCCCGTTTAACTTTGAAGTGTAATTCAATGTCCTTCGTGGCATCCCAAGTAGCAATTTAAATTCTATAAGGTTTGTATAAACTGCTACAAGATATGTCTTATAGGACACTTAAATTCTTATAACGGTCTACAAAACAATTATATGAACCTTATACAACTGAAAAGGGCCCATTTTTATACAACTATTTGGTTGTATAATATTTCTATCTAAAGTTTATACAATTCTTATATGACTGTTTTATAATCATTTATACAGCTACTATAAAATGATTTAATAGTGTGTCATGTAGTCACATCTATAAAATGGTATTGAAGCTGCACTATGAAGGTCTTACAAAATGGTTGTATAATACAATATATTTTTTTATAATGCTATTATTTCGAGCTCAATGGAAACATTTTGTCATCTCGCAGTTTATAAGAGCATTTCATTTTTTAGTGAAGAATATCAGAACCAAATTATATTTCAACTTGAACGTGCATCATACATTTCATTTGTAGAAATGGAGACTTATCAAAACGACTTGGGACGCTTGGGCGGACATCGATAGTAGAAATTATAATTTTATTTGGATAGTTTAATAGCGCTTCAATTCTGGTTAAGTTTTAAGTAGATATTTAAAAATAATAACAAAATAG
Source organism: Galerucella pusilla (assembly GCA_910591695.1). Lineage (NCBI taxonomy): Eukaryota > Metazoa > Arthropoda > Insecta > Coleoptera > Chrysomelidae > Galerucella > Galerucella pusilla. The sequence continues at coordinate 186,338 of CAJUYI010000137.1, forward strand.
AATATCCTAAAATACTTATTTTTATGACTTTAATAGTTTATCACTTATGGATATTCTTTCACAATACAATCCTCTAAAAGATGATAAAGTCACATTTTTCAATATAGTTTCATGTTTCCAACTTGCTCATAATGGCAGCGAAAACGGTACAAGAATTGCATATTCAAACATGGCGATTTATAAATCAGCAATTTTATCACAAAGAAATTTTATTGTCAAATGGAACGGTATACGATAACTGTTTTATAACGAAGAATATTTAGGCACTATACAACTAAAAAGTGTTTTATAATGCAACGCAATTGAATGATATACAATATTTATTATACAACATTATATAGCTTCAATAAGACAAGCTTAAGTAACTATTTTATAATGTAGCTGTTAGTTATATAGTTTATTATAGAACTCTTATACAATAGGTACAAAAGTCTTATAAAATGATATTTTTGATAATGTATAAACTGGCTTATAAGGTATTATATCATTTTTCAAGAAATTATCGTATAATGCGTTATAGCATATATTCTAAAAGTCACTATAGAATCATTTGATACAACAGTTTCCTTTAAAAAACAAAATAATCGCAACAAAAGACTTAATAGAAATAAAAAGTCGTTAAAACAACGCTATTCGACTATTATACAACAATTCAGTCTTCTTAGAATTCCATTTTGCTAGTTGGGATATAGCCCGGGAAGAAGTTGTTGCTTCTTAGTGAACGGTCTTTGTTGATAACACGCTTTACTAAAATGATATTTTATTTGCAGGAGACTGTAAATAAAGTAGATAAGAACAAATATTTATAAATGGATATATTGAGTCACTGGGGAGGACAATTATAATAAGAAAATTAAATGATAAGATCAGAAATGAAGTAAGGAAATTTTTATTGGACCAAAAAACGAATAATAATCTCAAAAAGATGGAAATAGTACTTGAATCCAAATATATTAGGAATGAAACGGGCAACTCAAATATAAAGATAGATGAGATAAAAAGAAAATAGTAAGAATAACCAAGATCGATACTGCGTAATAAAAATCAGTGACCGTTTTACATAAAAAAATGATAAGGACATACCACAATATTGAAGATAAAACGGTTCAATGGTGATGATAATGATCATTTCTTTGAGCATGGTTCAGTGATCCAAAAAACGTGATTTACATTTTAGCTTAAACGTCCTTTATAATCCCAAAAAATATTTCTTATTATTTTTGAATAACATAAAGTGAACCCGAATTAGCTTATCGCATATACCAATCTTTATCATTTTTGTTGGTACCGATCCTGTAACAAACAAGGAAGTTTATAAAAGACGAAACAGAATGATAAGTTGAAGGCGGTATTTTATTTAGGGTACGAAATGGAGACCCACAGAGGTCATCCCTTGACGGTGATCAATCACTGGACACTAGACGGAATTTGCCGGACCTGATGGACTATATAATGCATAATGTTTAAGATGTTAACTGGTGGTTTAAACAGATTCTCTAGAGGGCACTTTCGACGTCGATTTAGATATGTGTCTACAAATTGCCTTCTCCCGTATGGAATACTAAACATTAAGTTTATTTTTTAAAGAATGATTTGTTAGTTTTTGAAACATATAGATAATAGTATTCTATACAGAAGATTTAGGTTTTACCAAAGTATTGCTTTTGATTTCGTTGATAGTGGTTTGATGGGAGGCGAAGTAATGTTTTGTTGTTTATTGGATACTGTCATTGGGTGGTATGAATGAAAACGAAGTACATGCTCATACTACATATTTAAGGATCTACTTCAAAGTATCTGCTCCATCATGAAGCATCTGGTCAGTTCCGGTAGAATCTGCTGAAGTATTTACTACACTGCTTGTAGTATCTACTTTTAGCCCGTAGTATATGCTTCGACATGTGCAGCATCTCCCACTCGTTCTGATCGGGAAGCAGGTCATGACAAGTTCATTAGATTTTCTGTTCCATCGTTGTTGTTATACAAAATTGTCGAGACCCTCGAAACTACTCGAAATATTATTTGCCATTTTTCTTGGTTGTCAATTAAATTATTGAAAGTAATAAAGTGTGCTCGTGATTGTGTAAAATGTCTTCAGATGCAGAAATGCCCCAGCAAGAAGAGTCCCAAAATGAAGATATACAACTAGCATTTGTTATAACGCTAGAAGATTTCAAGATACTGCTAGTTAAAAAAATGACACCTGCTATCAAGTCTGCAAAAGATACAGCCCTTAAAGAGTCAACCAATATTTATGCACTGTATATTTTTCTTCTGCGTATTCCATCCATTTTCAAACAAGACTAGCCGTAGAATTCTCAAGAAGCTGCTATTATACCAACTTCGCTAACGTTTAGCAAATACTACAATTTCTTCTTGAAATCGAAGTTTCTGCTGTAAGAAGTAGCTACTTCAAATTGCAGTAAATACTTCAGTCATTTTCACGAGAGTGCTACTTAGTATAGTAACTTCCGGAAAAATTAAAAGTATTTACTTTGAAATGTAGTTTCTTCTGAGTTTTGAAGCACCTACTTTATAGAAAATGCTAATACTTCTAGTATCAGCATGTACTTCGTTTTTATTCATACCACTCTATGTTAAGATCTATTTAGTTAAAAAATAGTCTAACAATAAATGTAAATTAAAAGTACAGAGCATTTCAATAAAAACTATCCATCCCACATATTTCTGAAAGCGTCACTTTTATGTTTAGTTTTCATTGAAATACTTTGTATTTCTGTATATCCAAACTATCTATAAGAGTATGAATTACTTTTAATGAAACTATAACTTTTAATTTCAGCAAAGACTGGTGCAAACACGAACAAAATAGTGTGCAGAGCTTATTGGATAGACACGCAAGACGTCTACTACTAGAGCTAGGTAAGTTGTTTTTGTTAAAAAGGTAAAAAGAACTTAAGGTTGACGTATGCAGTTTATCAAATAATGTATTTCTAAAGACAACAGCTACTTCTTTAAAGGAACCTTGTGCCATTCATTCATTATTTTGACTGCAAACGTCAAACCTTTATTACTTTATAATGATTGCATATTTTTTGGAAAGAACATTCAAAAGATTTTCAAGTTTTTATTTTTTTATTGTACCATATTGAATAACAATGGAATATTCAAAATTTTCTCTCACATACGGTATACAATGTGGAAATTTACACAGAATAAATTCCAACCCTAATAATTACCGTGTCCAAAGTTTAATCACTATTGATTAATTAATTCTTAATCGCAATAAAGGATCATGGCTCTCATTCATATCTTACATAATAAATACGAGTAATCAGAGATGAATTTAACTCGCACAATTAATCTGGCAAATGAAGTTCAAACAGGCTCTAAAATCCAGAGCACCCCTCGTCTCTTGAAATATTAAATAAAGTGGTGTGCCTGAGGAGTACTCCCAAATTGTGGACTATTTATTGGACGCATTACCAGAGGCGAGGTTAGGCTTTTAATTTTACAGGACAGAATAGAATAATTAATATATCATGTAATTTTGTAATGAACGTTCCTGAATAAATAATAAATGTCCAGTTTAATTTGTACGCTAAATAAAAAAATTAAATCGGATAGAGTTGCATTTTTTGAATTCTTATTTAAAGTCAACAAATATTTCAACTTTAAATTAACGAGAGTTACTATAATGCTTGGCCAGTCTCTTCTACGAGGTCTCTTTATCTCGTAATTAGTATAAGGGAAAAGTTTAGTAACCAGAATGCCTTGCGGCTTAAATAAAACTATGCTAGCTCCTCCAATCCTCACGAGATGTATTAATCTTGACGCTACTTTTTCCAATTGTTTGGTCCATCTCAATCTCGAGTCAGTACAGTAATTTTACCATTATAATTTATGTACCTTGGATAAATAATGGTCCCAATCCCATTGGGTATTTTATTTTCCATGTTTGATTTAGTAAGAGCTATATTCAGCCTCTTCCTGCTACTCGATCTATGTACAGCACATGAATTGTATTCAAAAAAGAGCTCATTGTTTGCTAAATTCGATAGATTTACAGATAATTCAAAATATTAGACAATACTATTTTGTTTTATCTACATTGTGTGCCTTGCAATTGCATATTAGTAAATCATCTACTTTCCATAAACCAATGCATGTTTTGTTTCATCAGCAGATGCACAATTACTTCAAACTTCTTGTGAATTAAGTAATACATCTGCAGTAGTCGTTCACGAATTCGATATAAACTTCATTGTTCCAAGAGAAGTAGCTACCCCTAAAGTCACCTCAAACCTCGCCTATGTGCATTATCAGTTTGAATAGCGTTGCAAATGCGTTGATGCGTTCATTTAGTACTGGCGAATAAATGAAATATTTTAATTAACCGACACAAATGTGTGTTTGGGTCCCGTTATTAAAATTCTAACGAACTGAGACTTGTGGTTATCGTTAATGAACTTTTCCTAATTCGTTGGCGTAATGTGTCTTCTGTTTCTGAATCTCCAGCGGTTAAATGGAACTTTGCACAGAGTTGATATTTTAATCTTGAGAATGGTCAAATAATGTTACTACCAATTTTCCGGAAAAGAACTCATTGTGTCTAATAGCTTCGTTTAGAATCGCTTAAGTACCTGTTCCTGCAACCATATTTTATGTGAATATAAATTATACTAACAAAGAGAAGTAGTATTGAACCAACAATATATTACATAATAAGCACTAGTAATTTTTAAATACAAGCAAAAAGTCGATGAGCTTCTAATGTAGGATTATAGGATTGTAGGAGTGTAAGGTAGAACTATCAGATACAGTGCGTTGTAAAGGAAATTCTCCAACCTAAATAGATCATAATGCAGGCTGTCCTGAAACTAATAGATGTGATTTTATGTCCATCTTACTCAATTTACTCCTATCCAAAAAATCTTCCTGATCGAGCTAGCACCTTTTGAAGATGATGCTCCTAATCAGTTTTAACATACCTACCTAAAAAACCGCTGCCCACAAACTCAAAGGGCGCTAGCTCCATTAGGACGATTTTTTGGATGCGTTTTGAAGAAAACTTTTTAACCAAAATAGAAGTCCATAATATTAAGCCTTTCCATACCAATTGACATAATATGATATTTGGAGTGCAATTTTGAATTGAGAAGTTTAAATGGTGAAATATAGTTACATACCGACTGATAAATAAGTGAAAAGTAAAACTCATTCGTCTATCCACTGAATTTCTTTCTATTATTTAGTTAACTTCTTCAATATCACAAGGATAATGGTGTTTTTTTCCAATTAAAAAAAAAACGAAATGCAATAATAACGAGTCAAAGAATCCTCTTTTAAATTTATGGTTGCTATGAGAAGAGATTTGTAAAGTGTCGATGTATAATTTGGTAGGAAAGGGAGTCATTTTTAATCGCGATGACACGACTAGCGGCTTCCTGGCTCGCAGCGTGTCTGAAGTATTGCATCATTCAGACCCTGTTCACTCGAATATTAATTGAATATGACAGTGTATTAATTTCGTTATATTTAGACCGAGTTATACCAGCATATTGCCAGTTGATTTAGGAATGAAGTTAGATGTGATAATGCTGATGATAAATTAGGTTTTTGAGGTGGAATTGAAATTTAACATCGTTAAAGCTTCAGATACAAAGGTAACTGCAGTGCAAATTGTTTTATAATACATTGTTTTATTTCTGTATAACTTAAAACATGCTGGTAGTTTTAACATGTTATCGACAGTTAGTTCAAAGCATAGAAATATCATTATAGAAAATGCACTAATTTCAAGCCGCTTTATCTAAAAGTACACCGGAATCGGTTTGGTCAATCTGCAGAGCCGATTGGCACAGCAGAATCTGTGGAAACTCTCGAGTTAGCATTGTCGATGGGCATGAAAGGGCGATCGGTTTGCCAAACGGGAAAACACCAAGACCAAAAGAAGACAAGCCGAATCTGGATGGTTAAAATAGGTGGCCCACAAATCTAAAAAATGGTGGACACACTCATCAGGACAAAGACAAGTGCAACAGTTCATAATAGCAGATTCGTCAAAGTTGATGGCGAATTGAAAATGGGAGATCAGATCCACCGAAAGAAAAGTTATTTATAGACAAATAAACTGATTTGTTTGACCCCCCTTTGTTTAAAACTAACATTGCTTATTTATTATTGAGAAGCCATATTAACGTGAAAATATTGGGAAATTTTCATAAAAAAATATGATTTATTCGAGTGTAATTTCTTTAATATAAAAAAATGGTTTTCCTCTATGCACATCTTCATACAATTGTTCTTCGGAAACTATGAAAGTCTACGAAGCACAATATAATATTTTGTTATAAAATGTAACAATGCTATTTGGGTAAAAATTGTTTTCATTACCCAGAAAAAAACCTAACATCTTCAATAATATTCCATCACTTGAAAACAACAAAATAAATATTCATAGTAAATCATTTGAAAGTTTTGACAGAAACTTAAATTTTTTAAATAAGCCTATAGATTATTAGCTCAAATAAGATCTACTTTATACCGAAAATATAAGTATTTCAGTATAGTGCATTTATTGTTACGAGACAAAAAACTTATTTGCTACAAATCACATATTTCTTCACCCGTAAGAAATCACATTAGCCTACAAATTATGTGGCAATTGAAACAAAGAATTCTCACCCCACCCTTCCCTATTATTTAGTAACGATCACCACCTGTATACGTTTGGCATCAGTCTGCATGTGAAATTAGATCAGTTTTTGCAATTTTACTAATTATTTTGTTTTTGTGAAGTCTGTGGCTAAAGTGCTCTGGACAAAAATAAGTTTAATAATAGAATGAATGAATTGTTAAACTCATGGCAATTACAAGAATTGTGAGATATCTTTGAAGGTAAGGAAATAAATGACAATTATATTCAAATAGGTAGAAGTAACAAGCAAGCGAAATGTACTTCAAACATACACATTTCTCAATTAAACCTGTCAGATCTACTCCAAGAACTCCAAAAAAATACTATGGGGAAAGCATTAATGAGCACACTTGAGGATAGACAAGGCTATCCTGTGGATACCATTGTTGGTTATGTTTTAGATCTTGTAGGTATGTTTAATTTTAACAATGTATGGTTTCCATTTTACAAATGTATGGTATCTATTTTAAAAATGTATAGTATGGTTTCCATTTTACAAATGTATGGTATCTATTTTAAAAATGTATAGTATCTATTTTAAAAATGTATAGTTTCCTTTTTAATCGATCAAAATATTCAGTAGCAAATTTTTTATTCCTATCCTGCTTTCCTACTAAACAGTTTTATGCATAAATAGAGACCATTGAGTTTTATTAGATTCAAACATGTTTGTCATAGAAATACTGTAATTTTAATCCGTGTCCAGACTCACCATAAATAATTCGGTTTTTTAGTGAAATATATTTTTTCACTATAAGGCAATATAATGTTTATGAAAATTATGGTTCAGTTATGATACATATGTTGAATTTTAGTAAAAATTCATAGTTTTCTTGAAGAAGAAACATTTTTTTCCAACGAAAAAATATAATTTCCTGGGAAGAAAACTACTTTATTTAATTTAAATGCTTCCAAAGATTAATATAACTATTTTGTCATTATACCTCAATAAATGTTGTTTGAGACAATTATGATTTTTACAAGTATAAATGTAATTTTCGATAGATAACTCATTTTATTGATTTTAAAATAAAGCTTCATAAAGTTTTATGAAGTTTTTTGCGTCCGAATCAAAAACCTTTGCTTCTGTAAATGCCTGTTCGTCCCCAGGAACAGGCAACAATTGGACAGTTTTATGAGCCTCTTGTAGCTGAGGCAGTATGGATATTTTGTTAACCTAGTGGTGAGAATTTAAAGTTTGCTGGAGATATATTGGAGATGGAGACGTTAAAGGTGTCTATAGTGATCTATTTACTCTTTCGTGAAAGGTTGAATCGGATCTTTTCTTTTTATCATAGTCGGCTCGGAATCGGTGGAAAGGATTTGAAGAAATAGATATTGCAAATGAGAGGCTCAGGAAATGTCTGCGAAGACTCGATCGGAAAGCCCCTAGACAAATTCTAATGTCACAGTTTAGTATCGGTTTTTAAAGATTCAGTGTTGCTTGCTTAGTTGGAGCGTAGGCTATACAACCGTAGTTTAATCGTGATCTGATTAAAGCTTAGTTCACGCGGATGAGACAGGTAGAATCCAAGCCCTAGGTTCTGCTTGATAGAGATCGTAATATATTAACTCCATTGGTAGATCTGCAAATCAGGTTTATTGAGTTTGCTGTTACAATTTTGTGTTAACTTTATTTAATGATATGGTATTCTTTTAAAACATTGTCACAGTACTCAATTGTATGTTCATTAACATATGATTGTTAACCCAACACTCCTTTATAACGTATTTCCATTGAAAAACTATTCTCATACAATCTAATTTTCTTGAAGTAGCTAATGGTTTCAGATGGAAACAAAGCCAGTCAATTATTCACTCTGTAGGAGGCAAATAAACCATTAGATCGAATAGCCATTAATTTACTTATTGATGAATTAAACCCGACCGATACGTGTAAAATCTCGTTACGTTACATTAACACTAGATCACTACATTAAACAGCAATGTTTGGGATATTTGCCAGTGCAAATGAAACGTTTGCAAGTGCAGTATTCCTGATACTTTTAATGACCAAAAAGAAAAAAATCAAAGTAGGTTTATTCATTTGAACCATTGACGAATAATATCACTAGAAATTAAAATATGTGAATAAAACAAGACGATGAAATTCCAAGATTATTTATACAGAAAAACATGAAGTGACAGTTTATAAATTGAATAACATTACATTAGTTAACTAGGACAGATGTGGATTAGGTGCAAATGGTAGTATTGGTAGCGAATCTTCAATCACGAAGGAATGTATGTATGTATGTATGTATTTTGGGGATGACATTCACTGAGATCAAAAAGATCTATTGTGCCCCCTTACTTCTACTCAGTTTCTGAGGAGAGTCTCAGAAACTAGTAGTTCCTTTAGCCCTATTTCCCGGAGGAATATTAGGATGTCTGCCGGCTTCAACTTAGGTAAATGTTCCTTTTCTATCCAGTAATCTCCTAGGTGCTGAGCTCTAGGATTCTGGAGTGCTGTGCAGTTGTAGAGTATGTGGATGGAGGTTTCTTCTTCCATTCCACAAAATCTGCATTCTTCTTCCTTCACTATGTTGAGCAGCTTTTTCAAGTGCCCATTCAGGCGACAATGTCCCGTTAGGATCCCTGTTAAAACTATTAGCGCAGTTTTACTTTGACTTATGCATTCATTTGATCTCAACAGGTTGTAGTCACCCAGAAGAGTCTTTGATTGTATAAGCCCTACTAGATCCTTCCAATGGTCAGATCTTCTCTTTTTCTCGACTTTACTTTTTTCTTCCAATATTACATTGGGGCTGATTCCGCAAAAGGGTGCAGGCCCCCTGAAAGGTATTTAATTCCCCCTTTTTGCTAGTTCATCTGCTACTTCATTTCCTTCTATTCCAGTGTGTCCTGGAATCCATAGTAAGGTGACTATATTGTTCTCACCTAGTTCATTGAGTTTGTCTAGGCATTCCCACACCATTTTGTAACTGGTTACACAAGAGCTTAGTGCTTTAATGGCTGCTTGACTATCCGACATTATGATAATCCTTTGTCTTCTGTATCCTTTATCAATATTGAACTGGGCGCACTTTTTAATGGCGTGGATTTCCGCTTGAAAGATACTTGAGGTTTTCCCCAAGCTTTCAGATTGTTTGGTTTCTGGCCCGAACACTCCTATCCCAGTTCCATCTATTGCTTTTGAGCCGTCTGTGTACCAAGTCTGGTAATGGTATTTGGATCCCATTCTTTCATGTTGCCTAATTCCGTAACAAATTTCTTTGAAAAGTTATATTTTTTCATTTTACCGTCTTGTGGCATGTCCTAGTTTGTCTGATTTCTAAGAAGTGAGGAGGTGTTTTTTTCTAATGATTCCCTCTCTACTTAGTCTGTATCTTGTTCTTTCTGCAACGCTTTCCCCCACCATATGTAGTGGGGTGAGGTTATGACAATATCGTCGGCATATCCTTGGCAGGATACTCCGAGATCCGTCCAGCCACACAGGAGTTTGTCAACCGTCAGACTCCACATTAATGGGGATGCTACTCCTCCCTGTGTGCATCCTCTGGTACTGCAGATTGAGACAATGTCTTTGCTCGTCCTCGTCTCTGCTACTCTTTTGGTGAACAGTTCCGACATCCATTTGGATGTTGTGCTGCCTACACCTCCTCTTTTTAATGCTCTTTTGACAGTTTCATGTGAAATATTGTCAAAAGCTCCTTCTATGTCCAAAAATGCACATACTACAGTTTCTTGGTTGACTAGAGCACCTCGGATATCCTCTGTCAGTTGTACCAGTGCAGTCTCCGTAGATCTGCCTGCCCGGTAAGCATGCTGACATGGGTGGAGAGGTAGTCTCTCTATGATTTCCGTTCTAGTATGGTTATCAATAGCCTTTTCCATCGTTTTGACTACAAACGATGTTAGTCTAATTGATCTGAAGGAAACAACATAAATAGAAACATACGAAAACAATTTTAACAATGCGAACTCCAGGAATCCGACATAGATGTAAAATTCATGTGGATCCCATCCCACACCGGAATTCAGGGTAATGAAGAGGCAGATTAACGGACAAAAGTAGCAGCAGAAAGTAATAGTGCGACTATAGTTTACGCTATGACCATCAGTGACTTAAAGCTTATCGCGAAAGAAACAGTGATCGAAGCGTGGCAAAATCAGACAGTATCAAGCAAGCGCTCCAAACAAGTAGTCCAAACAAGATTAAGAATATGACACACTAAACTGACCCATTAGCATTTATTCAACCGGAATGGAGCACCAGAGTGTGCTGCATGTTTCAAGCACACACAGTCAAGCAAATTATTATAGAATGTCCCAATTATAATGGAGCGCGAATAAAATTTATTATACCAAACACATTAATATTAGCATTAGGTCAAAATTGCCACATATATAAACTAATAGATTATCTAACTGAAATTAATATCTTGAAAACTTTGTTAATCTTTGGCGCTAATTACCAACATGGTTGATGCAACAGTTAAAACTAAAAAGAAAATTCAATAGAGGTTAAAATTATCTCACCTCATAATAATATCTGATCCTTCCTATAAGTAATAAGGACAGAAAATGATTAAAACCATCCTTTATTCCTAAGTGTTATGATCCCTTTAGCGGTTTTGTTCACTATTAATTATTGATTACCCAGTACTCAGTGTCCGTCGTTCGGTAATACGACAAGGGACAGATAGCGCGAAGGACTGAGCATGTGTTTGTGAATTTAGCTTTGATTTGTTCGCTCAGTGTATTCTGGGAATGTAACTTCTGCAATCCGCCGGAAGGTCCATCAAACTAGTCAACCGATATATAGTCTAACTATAAGGGAATATAATATGTAGATAATTTTCCAAGAATGTGCAAGCTGGATTCCTGGCAAATTAAATTGAAAAAAAAGTATTTATTGAGGTAGTTGTGATGTGATGAGTATTGTGTCAAAAAATCTTAAATTTTTGGATAGTTATTAAGAATGTTATACAATTATCTACCATTCAAATTTTGAGTCGATTAACTCGATATCTTATTTCTTTAACCAACAAGTGTATATCATTATTCGAAAATTAACAATATTTATTTGTCTTAGGAAGATAAATATCATGAAAAGTAGATTAGGTCTTCAGTTGTCATTGTTGGGCCTGTTGTTGCAATGGAATACGCAAGTGGATACCTACTATAGTAAGGGTAGTCAGTACAAATCTCAATCTTCTTTTTTAGCTGTTCCTAGAAGTATTCTATTAGAGAAGTAAACATTTGACAAAGTAGCTTTTCAATATTTTCGATATTACTGTATGTTTGATTGCCTATACCTACCAATGTCGTTTCCATTTTTATAACTATTGCAGCAGCGTTCAGTTCTCATTAAATCCAAAATTATAGTTACCCGGTATGCTCGCCAGGTGACACTACCCTCGCATGCTCTGAGTGCCCATGGCCCATACCCTAATGATAATAAGCACTCTTGTTATTATAGTAACTACTATTAATTTCCATTGATGATAAGCATGTGTAGTTAAGTTTAAGAGAGGCAATTGAAAATAGTAATATAAAAGTATTGTATGTATCTATAGATAATAAGAGAGATAATATAGATAATAAGCAGACATATCAAAGACAAACTTGAAGGCTTATTAACATGTTCCTGTCAATAACATTAACAGAAGAAAATTTTAATAATTTTCTCATAATGCAAATGGAAACAATGAATTAATTTTTACTATGTAATAAACAACTCATACAACATGTATATGGCAGTAATATAGAAAGCGAATCTAAATCTTTGAATAATTCATAGTTTATATTCAAGGTAAAAACGTAAAGACAACATAACCAGAGATCGTCCCTCCCCACGTTTGTTTAGATTCTATTAATAAAGCACTTTAGATTAGATAACTGCTGTTTACAGCACTTTTTTAAATGTTAAATGAAACGTTACAAGAACGAACAATATCCATTGTGTCTGGAAGCAGTCTGCATCATCAATCACATTCACATAAAGAGAATTGCTAGGGGCTCTGTTAAATATTTGATATGTTTGGTATATAAACATAAAATGGATTTAAAAAAGTAGGTACTGTATTAAAACGATCTTCGAAAGGCTATTTATAAAATCGATAGATTTGGTACATGATATTTCAACCACGATAAGTTTTATAAAATGAAACTATAACATATATTAGTATCATTATGTCGAGGTAACTCCCCACGCAGTAGGCAATACGTTTATTTAACGTCCATTTTATGTCAATCTCAAGTCCAAATGTCCATGTAAATTGTATGTACGAACATGGATGCTTATTGGATATTATACCAAATTATTCGCATCGGCAAGTTTTGAATTTAAATGAAAAGGAAGCTACATCTGCAGCTGCACGCATTATTGCCAACATATAAAATTTGAGCAATGTGAACTTAGTCTTGAAATTTATTGGTGAATCCTTTCATTATTATGGACTTAATAGTACTTTTGTTGTTAGTGAAATTTTGTAGAACTTAGTACTTACATTATTCATGCGTTTGACTTGTTCTATAAATTCTTGACACATGCAATAAAATATTGCATGTGGCACTTATAATATAAACAGCTATTATTGTTCAAATTTATTTTATAATCAAAACGATAAATTTCTTCATGTCCCTATTGAACTGTCTTGTTTTATTGTCATTATTTGGTTCAACTCTTATAAAGTGTAATCTAAAACATTCCTACACATTTTACAGCTGTTTGTCAAAACTTTTAAAGAGAAAGAAAGTAGTTCGTTGTATTAAAAGTATACAATATCTTACCTGACATATAAACTATATTTAAACAAAATTAACTCTATAAATATGATAAAATAAATGACATAAATGACGTAAAACAGCTAATTGAGAATTGTAGATTTAAAAAAAACATCTGCTCTTGTCGTCCTTTTGCAAAATTCCTTTCACAAAATTCCCAAATGTATGTGTCTATAGAAAACTAATTCTAAATATTTACATTGCGTTAATATGTATCAACACAAAATAAATGCTTGCTCCGAAAAACTTTAATATAAAAGTGTAATGCCCGTACACAACAAGAATTTTTTATCGGGCTAATATCTTCTATTTATTTGGACGTAATTGGAATGACTCATTGTATATTAAATGTAAAAATAATTTTATACAAAATAAACATTATTACATATTTCAAAACCTAGTCACTTATCCAGCTCAGGTTAATACATAAGAACGTCCCTAATACGTACAAAGTACAAATTAGAACGTCCCTACTACGTACCAATCAGGTCTGGGACAGTGGGACCAGCTTAGGACATCCTATGCTTTGTGGGATGATTATGGTTTGATTTCACAGAAATTAACAAAAAGAATAATTAATACACCACAACGAACATACAGAAGATACTAGATAATATGTCTTTTATTTTAATATCTCATGCTTTGGTATTGTGACATTTTTGCTATATTTTTCCATTCCAAAAAACTTTATTGTAACGAAGGTACACAACAGCGGGATTCCATTGTTATAAACCATTAAAATGGTACCTCAGGCTTATCCAATCATTCAATAATCGCAACACAAGCGATTGAGTGTCGAAAAAGCGTAGCGGGTAATAAGTAGCTACGGGCCTTTGGCGAATTCGTTTTTGTTTTGTTTGTAAGGCCGATGGGGTGGGTTTTCACTTATTAAATATTTTCCAGTCTCCCGACGAATTCAAATATCTATTATCAAATTGAATATCACATATACAGTAGTAGGTACTTCTATCCTGTTGCAAATTTTCTTTTTGCCTTAGCCCAATCGATTGATCCATTAGTAATAGATACAACTATACAGTGCGTCCATAAGGTTACACACTATTTTATTATTAGCTGAATAAATAAAAGGTAGAACGTGTCGCGGGACACACGGTAGGAACTTTAGTTCCTTTTAAGCAAAAATTATGTGATATATCTGACGTTATAGATAATAAATTTGCATAATCTCTCGGTGGTCGAGTAGTAAGCAAACCAGACTCTCACGCGGTAGACCCGGGTTCGATTCCCCATGAAGAAGTTTTTTTTATTGTTAATTTTATTTTTTAATAATTTATTCTGCTTGATATTAAAAACGACAACAGGTAGACGTTTGAAATATTTAGCAGAATATTCATTATTATAGATAATGGTACGGTACCCTTCATAAGGGAGTCCGACTGGCGACATCTACTTATAACAGCATCGTATATTTAAAAAGGGAAACCGTAGCATTATACTAATTGGACATTCAGGAACTGTACGTTTACCACAAAAAAATTAGTGGAAACATAAAATTGAATTGTTAAATTTTCAATTTGAAGTTATATTACAGTTTATAGAAATTTTTATCTTCTAGATTTTTTCTTGAGTGGGTCGTAGAAAAAATATGCTGTTCGACTCGTATGGATTGTCCATATTGCACTTGAACGTCTTCGTGCGTCTTCGTGCGATATGGCCATCATATCCACACTAGTTGCACAAAATACTATTTTTATCAAAATATGCCCTTTTACATTTAAAAATAACCTGCCAAATGTCAAACAATTTATCCATCCATTTTAAAGTTATCGAATTAAAACATTCAAGTTTTCAAAATTTCAACACCCTGTATTTCGAAAAGTAAATGTGCTAGACCCCTTAATCCTCATATAATTTTCTCCAATTTTACGAGAGGAATCTACATGCAAACGTTGTAATTACCTTTAACGTTCGAGATGCTTTAATACCATTTTTTGCCCGATCGTATTGAAATAAATTCCGAATTAATTAATTTAAATTTCTTCGAAATCAACGAAATGTCAAAAATGACATTCATACTTCTCGATCAGTTTAAAATATATTTTGCATTTTGGTGAAATTGTTTTTATGCTATTTATTACTTTTCGACGTCTGAACGGTAAGTAAATCACTTACCGACGTGTTAAACTTAGAAACCAGTAAACACAACCTACTGTCCTGACAACCGATGCTGTAAATAAACAAAAAAGATCAATCGCGCAAAAAAAATTATGGAAATAATAGTAAAAATTCATCCGAACAAATTCAAGTAGATCACCAGCACTGCGAATACCAGCTTTGCATAGAATTTTAATATAGCATCGGTGGTTCAGTGGTAGAATGCTCGCCTGCCACGCGAGCATATGAATCGCTGCTTCGTAAACGAGAGAGAGAGACTCAGGAGAGAGCACACGCACGCAAGCAAGGCACATAACGAAGCAACGTAACATAACGTAACGTAACGTAACGGTCAGATCTTTTGCGTCGCGACCTCCCGTCGCTCAAACATAACCTGACGTGAAGAACTAAAGTTCCAAAAAAATAAAAAGCAATCAAAAATTGACCTTTTTCGGCATTTTCTCATGTTGACGTCTATTTAACTATTAATAAAATGCGTTACATTAGGGCACACTATATATAAACGGGCGGACAGTAACGGGGTACTGTTAACTAAAATTGCAATTTATAACGAGGGGATACCCCTAAAGAAAACTAAAGAGGAAACAATAAAAGTTCTAAGGTAAGTAAGTTATTGCCTTAATTCCAAGTTCAAGCTTTCGTCTGTGATTACAGATTACAAACTTCATCAGAATAACTGAGAAACATTTTATCACCAGTGTGTTTGAGTACAATATTATTGAAAACCTTTTTTTCTTTAATAACTCGGAGTGAAACCTTTTCTATCGATTGCTCATCTACCTCATTATACAGCGTGTCCACGGATGGAGTATTCCATAGGTGGAAAATGTTTAAATGTTAGTTTTAGTGAAAAATGTTATTCCTGATAAAAAGTTTAGCTTGTAGTGAAACCCCATAATATGAAATTAAATAAAGTTTTTCAAAACCCGTCTCATTTTATAGCCAGTTTTATGAAAACCGTATGAATTTTTCGAAAATAATGTATTGATCTAGTGAGTAACGTTTACGATGTATTAAGTAATTGTCAACCATTATAAATGAGTTCCAAATTGTCATTCTTCAATAAATATCTGACAACAATGTTAGCTTTTCATGAATTATAATCACTATCAAAAATAACAATACAAAATAATAATGTGAGAAACACCAAGTAAACAAAAAAATCCATTAAATATATCCTCCCCAGCTTCAAAACATCTCTCAATTCTCTTTCTAAATTCTTTGTTTTCTATGTTTTTCGTGGCATTTCTGGGGTAATTTCGTTAACGGCATCAATGATAGCTCGAATCGTTTCAAGTCTTCAATATTATAGTTTAAATTATTTGCATTAACTTTTTATTTCAAGTAGCCCCATAAAAAATCTGAAATAGTTAAGTCGGGGGACCGGGGCGGAGAAAACATTGGTCCATAACGTCCCATCCATCGTCCAGGAAAATATTCATCCAGCCATCCTCTAATTTGCAAAGTCGAATGTGACGAACATCCATCATGTTGAAAGTACATTTTACTCCTTTGCTCCAAGGGAATATTTTCTAATTCAGGTATTAGGAAGTTGTGCAGCAAACACAAATAGAACTCCTGATTTAACGTATCTTCCAGTAAATACGGTCCGATTATTCGATCCGGTAAAATCGCACACCCAATATCGACAATTTTGGAAAGAAGCGACTCGGTTTGTTGTAAACGTTACTTCATCAGTAAACAAAATATTATTGTGAAATCATCGGTCATTCATAAGTTTTTCACCAATCATCGCACGAAATAAATTTCGGTTTGAATGGATGAATTTTGTTTTGCTTAAATATTTTCTGTAAGTGACTCTTGGGAAAACCAACCTCCACTGCCCTTTTTCCTTGGTTCAACTTGGGATTTTCCCTTAACGAATGCATAGCTAGTGCACTCACTGCATCATTCTCCTCAACGTACGACTTTTTCAATTTATTTTTGTCTTGAACAGATCCTGTCTCATCAAACTTTCTCATTAATTTTCTCAATCCACACCGCGTAATGGGTATACTTGCCGTAATAGATATTGTGCGAACTTAAAGTTGTCGGCTCTTTGTTCGACTGTTATTCGATACGATACCGTCATAGTCCGCAATATAACTTAAATACGATTAGATAGCTGCATTGAAAATATTACGTTCACTATACATCTGGATATTTTTCGTGAAATTTTGCAATTGATTACTGGTCCGAAACTTCCACCATACCATAACACTTAATAATATTCATTGAAGAATGACAATTTGAGAATTATTTATAAAAGTTGGTACATCGTAAGCGTCACTCACTAGATTACTACGTTATTTTCGAACTTAGTGCAAAAATTCATACTGTTTCCATAAAACTGGCTATAAAATGAGACGGGTTTTGAAAAACTCGAATTTTATTTCATTTTCCTGCTATCACGTAGGAAAGTGACATATATCGCACTGTCTAGTTCTATGGAAAGTGACCTTTATTCATACGCGTACGGGAAAAAAACTTATCCGTATGTGTACGGATGAAAAAGCTGTCAAATATATATTTTTTATTAATATTGACCACTGGCAAGCTATAAAATATATAATTTTTAATTAGATTCACACATGTAATATCTAAATTTGAAGCAATATATTTGAAAAGTGAAGTTTTTGTCATTTTCTTGATTAAAAAAAATTTAGGGCGCGGTCGAGGATCGAACTCGCGTACTCTTCGTCAGAAGTCCGATGTTGTACCAACTAATCCAAATCCCCTGTTATAAGAGTAGGAAAATGTAATCATCTTGAAAGGTATTTATGATAAGTATGTATAAAGTTTGATAAACAATAATAATTTCACTTTCAATTTCTATAATTATCCAACCAATTAATAATTGTAATAACCTACCTATATTATATAGTTAAACTACTTGAATTTTTGTCACTAATGATAGTTATTGTTAATTTTGAAATCAATTATGTTGACTTTAATTGTAACATTTTGTGTATTAATATGTCAGATGTTGATTACTCATTATTTGGTGAAATTATCACATGATCGTAGGAAAAATACTGTACATTACTCGTGCGAAAGTGATTTTTCACACTCGGCTCATGCCTCGTGCTACAATCTTTCTCACTCGTGTGAAAAATGTCACTTTCCGCACACGATATGAAATATACTATTTATAGGGTTTCAGAACAAGCAAAACTTTTTATCAGGAATAACATTTTCCACTAAAACTAATATTTAAATATTTTTTACCTTTAGGATACCTCATCCGTAGACACGCTGTATAATTCACCGCAGATAACGTGATACTATCTTCTCCATATCCTTTCAACTTCTCTCTCTTTTTCTGCATTTTAGGTCTTATTATTCGATTATTCCAAAAGCAATTCTTTCATTGATTCCATCCTTTCCGGTTGAGTATTTCATTTTTTTCTCGCCCAATTTAGTGCTGAAGCTTCTTAATCTTTATTTATCAAATCAAATATATTTGAATGCAAAATAACATGTTTGTCGGGTCTTTAATCTTCTTTATAGAACTGTATATTTTATATTAATATAACATTTGTATGTGAAATCTGAAAAGGGCATGGTGTGTTACTTTGACGACGAACCTGATCATCGAAATTTTACACACATCTTTTCATCTTTCGTAACAGTAGCAGAACAGAGAAGCAAGGAGTCTTGTTAAGCCTAGCCCGCGGCACTTAAACGGTAGCCGTTCGTTGACGCACGTATAAGCACGTGCCTAGACAAAAGTTTGACAATTCCCTTTTCTTCTCCTTTGAACCTTGAACATAATTTCAATATCTTTTCCGTTTTATTTCATGCTAATAAACATCAGTCAGTCATCAATGTGAAGGGTATTTCAGAATTCGGAGTACAAACGATTAATGTGGCTTCCTCACATAAAATAAAGAATAACTAAGAAGAATCACTAAGAAATATCTTCATTCTTGACCTATAAAGTGAGAAAAGCTTTTGCTGTAGTTTTCAACAAAACGGTAGCACTCATTGTAATTCACTGAAATAATTGCAGGCTTCGAAAGTGGCGCCATTTAATAATGGATTATATGGTTATATTCTGATTATTGTAACATACTTAATGATAAATGCAGATAGGATTATCAGAAAATTCTCATTAGGCTCTCGATGTGTGACGGTTTTCAAACGAATCATTTCCTGCTCAGTGGATAAGCCAAGGCCCAATGCTGGAATGACCACGTAGGTCATCCGATTTAACCCCCTAGATTTTATCTGAAAACCACAAATTCATGCCACTCAGCCTGCATCTACAGATGATTTACGTCAGCAAATTAATCAAGAGTGTCGACAAATATCCCCAAAAATATTACATAGTGTTCGAAACTCATTAGAGGTTTGATTGTATCATTGTATGGAAGCCAATTGAAGTTAATTTGGGCACCTCATAAAATAATTTAGTTTTTCCACTACTAGCTGTGAAGTTGACAATTATTGCTAATTTCTAAATTTCTCTATTAGTGGTTAATAATTTTTTCTATTATTAACCTAGGTCAATAATGGACAAATTCAAATATTTTGAGGATTCAGGGATAGTAGTTCATCAAAAACTTGTGCAACATAATTTTGTAGGTATACCCAGGAGATTGTCTTTAACATATTTGCTGCTTTGAATTACCTATAAAGATAAAATTATATTATATTATATTAACGTGAAAATATTGGGAAATTTTGATATAAAAAAATGATTCATTCGAGTGTAATTTCTTTAATGTAAAAAAATTGTTCTCCTTTATGCACACCTTCATACAATATTGTTCTTCGGAAACTATGAAATTCTACGAAGCACAATATAATATTTTGTTATAAAATGTAACAATGCAATTTGGGTAAAAATTGTTTCCATTACACAGAAAAAAACACATCTTCAATAATATTCCATCAGTTTAAACCAACAAATTAAATATTCTTGGTAAGTCATTTGAAAGTTTTAACAGGAATTAACATTTTTTAAATGAGCTTATAGATTATTAGCCTCAAATAAGATCTACTGTATACCGAAAAAATAAGTATTTCAGTATAATTGTACATTTATTGTTACGAGAAAAAAAAACCTTATTTGCTACAAATCACATATTTCTCCACCCGTTAGAAATCACATTAGCCTACAAATAATGGGGCAATTGAAACAAAGAATTCTCACCCCACCCTTCCCTATTATTCAGTACCGGTCACAACCTGTATACGTTTGGCGTCAGTCTGCATGTGAAATTAGATCAGTTTTTGCAATTTTACTAATTATTTTGTTTTTGTGAAGTATGTGGATAAAGTGCTCTGAACAAAAATAACTTTAATAATAAAATGAATGAATTGTTAAACTCATGGCGACTACAAGCATTGTGAGATATCTTTGAAGGTAAGGAAATAAATGACAATTAAATTCAAGTAGGTAGAAGTAACAAGCAAGCGAAATGTACCTCAAACATACACATTTCTCAATTAACCCTGTCAGATCTACTCCAAGAACTCCAAAAAACTACTATGGGGAAAGCATTAATGTGCACACTTAAGGATAGACAAGGCTATCTTGTGGATACCATTGTTGGTTATGCTTTTGATCATGTAGGTATGTTTAATTTTAACAATGTATGGTTTCCATTTTTTAAATGTGAGATATCTATTTCAAAAATGTATAGTTTTCTTTTTAATAGATCAAAATATTCAGCGGCAAGTTTTTTTATTCCTATCCTGCTTTCCTACTAAACAGTTTTATGCACAAATGTAATATTAATCCGTGTCCAGACTAACCATCGACCAATTCGATCGACTAGTCCACACATACAAAACGAAAGTCAACTTAGTTGTTCGACATAGTCTGGAAACGGCTTAGACAAATATTTGTGAAAAATATATTTTCCTAAGTAACCTAATTATTTAGAGAACCGTGTGGAAGTTACCCATACTGCTTAATACACCGTGAACTTTTAATATATTTCTAAATGTTTAGAAACATTTCAAAACCTCAGTGTACTGAATGGTGCATGTATAGGTAACTTCCATAAACAAAAAACAATACAATAAATAATTTGGTTTTTTCAGGAAAATATATTTTCTCACTATGAGGCAATATAATGTTCATGAAAGTTATGGTTCGGTTATGATAAATATGTTGAATTTTAGTAAAAATTAATAGTTTTCTCGAAGAAGGAACATTTGTTTCCAACAAAAAAATATAATTTGCTGGGAATATACATTTTAACGTATAAAAAAAAACATATCGTTAACCCCGACAAAATACTTTTTTATGGTAAAGAAATATATTTTACCGATACAATACATTTTTTTATGATAAAGAAATGTCATTCTGCCATAAAGTAATTTTTTTATGATAAAACAATATAGTTAGCTTGCAAAAATAAGTATTTGTTATTGGAAAACTACTTTATTTAATTTAAATGCTTCCAAAGATTAATATAACTATTTTGTCATTAAACCTCAATAAATGTTGTTTGAGACAAATATGATACATTTTTACAAGAATAAATGTAATTTTCGATAGATAACTCATTTTATTGATGACAAAATGAATATGTTTTTATTCATCAACAATATTACTTTCCGAATTTAAAACAAATCCTTTCTTAACGACAAATTAAATATTAGTTAGGCCATATGGAAAATCATATTTATTTGACATAATAATGTTTTGATTGTCACAAATAAATCTTTTTCTCGGTGTAGCTTAAAATTCGCGCTCAACCAAAAATGACTGATGACATAACGAGTACGTTTATAATATATCAAAAACTGACAGTGTACTTGTCAGTCAGGCGACGGAATAAACGCTCCTCGTGGTGCTTTTGTGAATTATTTTTAATTTTTGTCTTAAATTTGGCTAATTGCGGAAAAAATTGTATATACACCATGGTGTTGAAGACATTTTCATAAACCTCGCACCTTATAGTCTTGGTGCTTGGTCAATAATAACAGTCTTCACCACCTTGGTGTATAATATACTATTTGTTTTGCTGATTTATCACGAGTTAAAATCTTTTATTAGTAAATTCGTATTATCCGTACTCAAAATTTTCACTCACACTCACACTTATACATTTTTGTAATCTTCTTGTAGAGGAGAATTCAACAATGCATTAATGTATAGAGTGTTCTGTTTAAGAAATTGGAAAGGGGTTGAAGTTAAAGCTTCTAAATATGAATAAAAAGACGTCCCCCTTTGTATAACTGTTTCCTTCAGACCTTCAGAATTATGTGAGGTAGATCGTTTTCATTGAAATGCTCTGTATAATAGTTTGTATAAAGTGTTGCCTATATTTTGGTCCGGTCAGTGGAGACGATATAATTTTATTCGATAGGGAAAAAGGCTGAGCTATCAGCGAAAAAAATTTTGATAGATGAGGGAATTCATCATAAATAATTGTATCCAAACTATATTAAAAAACGTTCCAAATCTATATACGTATTTTTCAATCTACGAGAAGAATTGAAATAATTATTATATTTTTTGTTACACTCAAACAATTGCAACGTGAGTTGACCAGTTCATAATTTATTTTTAAAATAAAGTTTTAATCAATACTGGACCCAAGTCTTTTGTAAGATTTATTAACGTATACTTGTTCTTTATTGTAGAAGATCAAAGGAAAACACATGTTTTAAGGAGTTAATAACAGGCCAGCATTTTTATCCCTTGCTGATATGAAATTTTTATTTCTCCGCGACTGACCGTAATGATGTAGTCTCCGAGGAAAATTGGGGAGAAATCTGTCTTGAAGTTGAACAAGTGCTCTCAACATTATGTGAACAAAGAACAGGGATCACCCCAAGTAGTTGTCTTCTCTTCATTGAAAAACATTGTCGTAGACGAGATGACCGGACCAATCTGTAACAGCTTGAGGGCAAAAACACCCTAAGAATTCGGGAAAATAAATAAAGGATATTCACTGGTTGTCATAGAAATTGTGACGTAAATCTCACGATTTCTGTGGAGGTTAATTGAATGTGGGATGATATTTAAACTTTTTGTTATGCTCAAGTATAGAGGGTGATAATAAAACAACAGTATATAGATTCTCAATCTACACGCTTGTTCATTTTCAAGGGACCAGTTCTCATTTATAGTAGTAGTATATGTATAGTAGATCCAACTGCTGAGGTCTCCATCTTCATCTCCACCAAAGTTACAGATACGGTAGCCCCTATCTAATCTAATAAATTTCTAGGTTTCGAGTCTTCGGCTCCTCTGCCTTCAGGCTTTTTGTACTGTCAATGTGAAGAAAAATTATTTGTTGGGTGTTTGTATCTCCAGTATCTTCACCTTACCGTGGGTTTCAGGACATACTGGCATTGAAAAGAATTAAATAGCTGATAAATAAGCAGCGAGGGTTGAAATACTCTTTTGAAGATTTAACACCAATGTTATATTGGAAGAAATAGGAAACGCAGAAAAAATATGATCTGGCCATTGGAAAAATCTATTAGAGCTATAAGACAATTAAATATACTCCCAAAAAAATTAAAACCAGCTGAGAACAAATGGATGCCTGAGCCAGAGTAAGACTGTACCGGGAGCTTTGACAGGTATCAGGACACTGCCGTCTAAATGGGCTCCTTTTCTGGGTCGAGCTATAATATAAAGTAATTACACTGAGGTATTAACATAAGTGTGAATAATCATCAGTATTTATTATATTTTCACTCAAATTCTATCATTTATAAAAACGAAATATTAAATTTATTCAAATGAACATATTGTTCTAGTCACCAAGACTGCATAGGTACTAAGATGGGAAATAACGAATCTAATGGAAGAACAGTATATCAGTTTTATGTTCATATTATTATTTATAGTTTTATGTATTTTGAAACATAATTATCAGGAATAATCTAATCTAATAATCTAAGCTTCTCTGAATATTCTCGACTACACTATACCTTTAAATATGGCTAACACTTAAACTTGAGTAGTAAGTATGCTATAAAACGTCCTGAAACCAATAATGTCAACTGTCATTTAAAGTAGTAATTTAATTTGCGACACTATAAAGATTGACCACCATTTTGCTCCAACAATACTTGCAGCACACATCGAACGTTTAAAAATTAAGAACCATTTCGTGCCTCATAATTCTCTTGATGGAATTTTGATAGGTAGAACAAGGTTATTACGAATTTATGCGGTCTGTTTATTGCTATCCTCCGAACTACCGATACTTTGTTGTTTGCTGTTCAATTATAACTACGGAATACTATAAGACGAAATTTACAATCATGTTTTCCTTTTTTTCTATTTCATGATTCCGTGAATATAAAATATGTGAAGATATTTTTGCAATGTTCTCGTCATAAGTAGATTTATAATTTGTGTATTGAAAAACTAATAAGACACTATGGCTTTCAAATACAAAAAATTGTCATTCATACGATTGCTCGTTCTATTCACTCAAATGAAATATTATTAATGAAAATGGTACCAACATCTATCTCTTTTTTGGAACTTTAGTTCTTTACGTCAGGTTAAGTTTGAGCGACCGGAAGTCGCGACGCAAAAGATCTGACCGTTACCTTACGTTATGTTACGTTGCCTCGTTATGTGCCTTGCTTGCTTGCGTGCGTGTGCTCTCTCCTGAGTCTCTCTCTCTCTCTCTCTCTCTCTCGTTTACGAAGCAGCGATTCAAATGCTTCGGCCGGGAATCGAACCCGGGCCGCCCGCGTGGAAGGCAAGCATTCTACCACTGAACCACCGATGATATATTAAAACTCTATGCAAAGCTGGTATTCGCAGTGCTGGTGATCGACTTGAATTTGTTCAGATACATTTTTACTATTATTTCCATAATTTTTTTTTGTGCGATTGATCTTTTTTGTTTATTTACAGCATCGGTTGTCAGGATGGTAGGTTGTGTTTACTGGTTTCTAAGTTTAACACGTCGGTAAGTGATTTACTTACCGTTCAGACGTCGAAAAGTAATAAATAGCAGAAAAACAATTTCACCAAAATGCAAAATATATTTTGAGCTGATCGAGAAGTATAAATGTCACTTTTGACATATAGTTCATTTCGAAGAAATTTAAATTATTTTATTCGGAATTTAATTCAATACGATCGCGCAAAAAATGGTATAAGCATCTCGAACGTTAAGGGTAATTACAACGTTTGCATGTAGATTCCTCTCGTAAAATTGGACAAAATGATATGAGGATTAAGTGGTCTAGCACATTTACTTTTCGAAATACAGGGTGTTGAAATTTTGAAAACTTGAATGTTTTAATTCGATAACTTTAAAATGGATGCATAAATTGATTTGACATTTGGCAGGTTGTTTTTAAATGTAGAAGGGCATATTTTAATAAAAATAGTAGTTTGTGCAACTAGTGTGGATATTTCTACGACCCACTTAAGAAAAAATGTTTCCACTAATTTTTTTGTGGTAAACGTACAGTTCTTGAATGTCCAATTTGTATAATGCTACGGCTTCCCTTTTTAAATATACGATGCTGTTATAAGTAGATGTTGCCAGTCGGACTCCCTCATGAAGGGTACCGTACCATTATCTATAATAATGAATATTCTGCTAAATATTTCAAACGTCTACCTGTTGTCGTTATTAATATCGAGCAGAATAGTTATTCAAAAATAAGATTAACAACAAAAAAAACTTCTTCACGGGAAATCGAACCCGGGTCTACCGCATGAGAGTCTGGTTTGCTTACTACTCGACCACCGAGGAATATGTAAATTGTTTATCTATAACGTCAGATGTATTATATAATTTTTGCTTAAAAGGAACTAAAGTTCCTACCGTGTGTCCCGCGACACGTTCTACCTTTTTTTTCATGGCTTTCCCAGAGCACACCCTATTTTTCAGTTTTTCTCTGTTTTGATCATCCACTTAATTATATTATTCGTTCTAGTTTCGTTTCTTGATATTTCCGCTGCGTCTCTCCTGGATTCTGCAAACTCCTCACATTCGAAGAGAGTGTGTAGCCTCATTTGCCTTATGTATTAAATCCCCTTTTTCCTAAGACGTAATGACGACTGCGAGGTCATCAGCAGAAGCTTTTGTACTACATTCCTCCGGGAGTTTCAGTCTAAGTATATCATCGTATAGAACATTTCATTGCAATGGACCCATTATTGAGCCACATGGTACCCCTTGAGTCATATCCATAGATTTATTCTCCACAGCCAGGGATCTCTTCCTAAAGTAATCAGCCATTAGGATTAGCAAATACTGCTCCATGTTTGCCTTTTCTAGGACCTCAATTATCTCACTTCACCTGCCCGTGTTAAACGCGCTTCTTATAACGATGAGAGCACAAGGCAATATCATTGTTACACTGTTTCTCAACATTGTCCAATTCTTTGCAGAAGTTTATTTCATACTTTCTTGCTATTCCTTAGTTTCACATTACATATTTTTTTATTGTACTCACTGATGATCACTGCCTGTCTCTGGTCCCTTTTTCATTTTTGTATCTTCTACTATTCTTCTATTCTTTCTCTACTAGTAGGTATGTAGTGTATTCTTGATTTTCCTCCTCTACTTTTCACCTTTACAAACATAATAAATTGTTTCTGATACGCTAATTTCTAAAACAGTTATTTTGATGGAATTATTATTATTGGTAATTGAAAATGTCATATTTTGTATATTTCTAAGTTCACCGTTCACAAATTCTGTAAATGAATTTAAAAATGTCTTAAGTAATGTTTTTACTTTGTAAATCCATTATCACACAGTACAGTGATATATTACTACAGATATTAGAAAACATTGTGGTTTAAAATCTCTTCAAAACCAGATAATGAAATTTAATTCTCTTGAAATTGAAATTGAAAAATGTCAATTACTTTTGAATATATTTTATTGTTTGATTATAATAATTCAATTTTAAAGAATATTATTTAACTGAATAACAAAATTGTTGACATCAAAATAAATGTAACACAAAATTAATTGTCCAGCTGGTCACTGAGCACGCGTGGAAGAATTTTTGATTGAAAAAAATTTTCATTACTACTTAAAGACGATAAAAGGTTATAGAACATTATAGAACGTACAGTTGGACATAAAGAAAGGTAGGTCGTAAATTCAGCTGATAATGAGTTAACTGTCTTTCGAAAATGATATCCGCGTGTGCGAAAAAGATGTTAGATAGTTAATTTCATATTATACTTTAATGATTTGCGATTACTGCCTCCTACCAGAAATTTATTTCAGTTTCAAGTAATGGTGATCATTTTGAACGCTTTTCGGCCAACTTTCTTTCTAAACGTCTTTTTTCTTTTTGGGAGTCGTGCTTATGCCGGGAGTACTGCAGCCTGTTGCCTCATTGCACTCTAATCCCGCATTTATTCCACCCACCCAACCAACTTTCTTTTTCATATGCTCACTTTCAAACTATAACGATTTAATTACAGAAAACAGTGCCGAAAGTATTCAGAAAAGGCACCTAGTCTATAATAAGCAGTTTCAGTTTATTCGCGCAAAGTTAATTGCTGAAGCTGCGTCCTGGAGATTTAAGAGGTCCTTAAAGAGTCACTGTACAGCAGGGTGCCTTTATAGTGCGTATATGAACGTCTTTATAGGACTTCGCAATTAGAATTGATTGTTGTAGGTGATTTTAATAGCACATAACAACAGCGCGACATAAACCCGATTATTGGTCTTTACAGAATTTATGGAAAACGAGCACTAGGGTCACGTTCCATTTAAACATTCTACCCTCCTATGCTGGTCGTTAAGACAGCCCGTAGTGCTGTTAAAAAATTTACTCTGCTAAATGAAACTAATTATCTTCCAACAGATTTTATATTACCAATCTAAATATATTCTATATGTTCCTTGTGGTGTAATCATTTTTCTTTTTGTTCTTTCTTGGGAAAGCAAACCACAATATTTTTTTCTACAATCACATGGAAAAGTAGGCTTTTTCGCTTGCCATTTACTACGAAAAGTTGACGTTTCTTGAGGAGAGTTACTTTACACCGACCGTAAAAAATTAGTTCTTAAAATTGCAAATACATAGGATTGAATTATTGCAACTGCCGCAAACGCTCGTTGCCCATAACAACCGATACTACATAGAGCAACCTGGCTAAAGAGTGTTTATGTCTTCTGAAAATCTTTTACAATCTAATAAATCGCTGTTTTGTTAAGTTCTTAATGTTTTAAATAATTATTTAGTGTGATTGCGATGTTGCCGTATTAATTTTTTTTGTGTTTTTGTGCTTAATTGTTGTGCCACGTTGAATATTTTGCATATACTGGCCGGATGGCCCTGTTAGCAGAGGCCTTTCTAATTGTAGAATAAGAAGAAGTACATTGACAGTATTAACAATAATAATTATACGTTTAAAATTTCATAAAGTATTTGACAGGTACTTGAAATAAGAATATTTATTTATTATTTCAGGTTTATATATATATATATATATAGTTATAGTAGATATTTGCCGAATGATAATATTCCTGTCCTTGTATATATATATATATATAATCTACTAAATTATTGGGGATTCCGTCACAATCTGGGCTGGTTAAGAAATTAAACTCTTTTTTACTACTTCCAAGCTTTCAGATTTATTTGAATCCTTTATCAAGGCTAAAATATGAACAGTTCAAATATCAAGTGGTAAAAATTATAATTAATTTAAACTTACGTGCAAAGTGAGTTTGTATAAATTAAGTAAAACATCATTATATAAAACACGAATACATCTTCCACTAAACGTGGTAGTTAAAAGTTACATTTTGAAAATAAATCTAAATCTGATTGAAGTCGAACATGAAGACAAAATTTGTAATTAAAATTCTTGAGTTTATTGACCTGCGCACCATTAATATTTTGCTAACAATCTGGTTTATTAGTTGTATTGAACTATGTAAATTATTTACGAGGGTCGATGAAATTATTATTATTATCATTATTAATTATTATTATTATCATAATAATAATTTCATCGACCCTCGTAAATAATTTTCATAGTTCAATACAACTAATAAACCAGATTGTTAGCAAAATATTAATGGTGTGCAGGTCAATAAAGAAAAGAAATATTAT
Source organism: Galerucella pusilla (assembly GCA_910591695.1). Taxonomy (NCBI): domain Eukaryota; kingdom Metazoa; phylum Arthropoda; class Insecta; order Coleoptera; family Chrysomelidae; genus Galerucella; species Galerucella pusilla. The sequence continues at coordinate 215,928 of CAJUYI010000137.1, forward strand.
TTTATACATATAAGAAACTCAAGAATTTTAATTACAAATTTTGTCTTCATGTTCGACTTCAATCAGATTTAGATTTATTTTCAAAATGTAACTTTTAACTACCACGTTTAGTGGAAGATGTATTCGTGTTTTATATAATGATGTTTTACTTAATTTATAGAAACTCACTTTGCAGGTAAGTTTAAATTAATTATAATTTTTACCACTTGATATTTGAACTGTTCATATTTTAGCCTTGATAAAGGATTCAAATAAATCCGAAAGCTTGGAAGTAGTAAAAAAGAGTTTAATTTCTTAACCAGCCCAGATTGTGACGGAATCCCCAATAATTTAGTAGATTGTTTTCTAACTAGCCGTCAAGACTACCCTTTACTTCTTTATATATATATATATATATATATATATATATATATATATATATATAATTTAATATTTATTATATAATTTAAAATATATATTTAATATATATAATTTAATCAGAAATATTTGCCAACTATTTGTTTAATGGGAGTTTTTTTGGGGATGTGACAATAATACCAAAGTGTACTCTTTTAAGAATTTAATCCGAGCTTTCGAACCACTATGTGTTCATTATCAAGGACTGAAAATGTTAAATAAAATGAATTATATAGCAGATAAATTAAATAATAATAATACTTACATAATATCTAAATGAGATTAAAGGTAAAAAAGGTGTATAAATGGTAATAAATTAAACATTTGTATAAAATAAAACTCAAAAAACAATATAATATAAAAAATTTTTTTTGACAGATGTATAAATGAAATTGTTTAATTATTCTCCATAGTGATTCGTTTTTTTAAATTATTCAAGTTTTGTTTTTCAAAATCCAAAAGATATGCATATATTACACTTAGATTATTTATATCCGTTTTTTTATTAATACATCTATCTTCTTGTGATATATAGGCTGTTTCTAAAAAGATCCGTTTTTTGTAATTGATTTCTGTCGATAAAATTTTGGCATGCTCATAATTCATAATATGGCCTTCAGAGAATACGTGTTCAGCAAGTGCACATTTCTCTGGGTGAAGTTTGCTGTCACTTTTATGGGACGTTATTCTATTAGCAAGAGACCTTTTTGACTGACCAATGTATTTCTTATCACAATTTTTACAAGGAATTTCATAAACTATGTTAGGTAATTTATTATTAGGTGTTTTGTCTTTGATTTTACTGAAAAGGGAATGGATTGTAAGATGTTGTTTATTTGCAATTTTTATATTATGTTTCTTGAAGATACCGGAAAGTTTAGGTGTAATTGTTTTTTATATATGGTAAAGATA
>CAJUYI010000137.1:221294-265591 GCA_910591695.1 Galerucella pusilla
ATTTGCCTAATACAAATTTATCGGTGAGAAAAATGTGTTTTCGAACACTTACCTTCAAATACTTCCCACAAATGAGGTAGATTCCAACCTTTTATAACAATAATTTTATATTATCCATCTCATCCACCAACATAAAAACTTTACTTACACTGCAAACTACACTAACAACAAATTAATGTAATAATTCTTCTCTACAATCTGCAAACACAAAAACTACTTGTTGCTCCTGTCCCTGTCGAATCTTGTCTACACTCTACGCACGCGTAACAGTTATGTTTACAGGGAAGAATTATTTAATTTAAAGATAACTGCCCAAATAATAAATAATTATTTTCAGGATCCAAATATTATATTATTTGAGGATAAAACTGCAATGTATTTAACTTCACCCTATAAATTGGTTTGATTATGTTATTTATATTTTTTGATGCCAATAAATATTTATTTGACATTAATATTTTGATTGTTTGCTTCTAACTTATTTGCTTTAAAGCCTGCAATATTTGACTCAAATATATATAATTCAAATAAATTTACAAAAAAAAAACAAATAACTCAAGGTATTTTATACAAATACATTTCTGTTGATTGGAATAATGTTTATTTAATACCAATAAATATTGAACAAATAACTCATTTATTTGGAAAAAAAACGATCAATTTTATCAGTGAAGGGAACATAGACACAAACCGCTATTTTTAAATTTTTGCAGTTTATCATAGAACAGCTAGAGGGGCGAGTTGTAGCTGGGAATGCTTTTGGATTTGTAAAAGGGTTATGATTGTCTTGATAGGGAACTGCTTATTAAAAAGTTAGAAATGTATGGAATAGAGGGAGTTGTAAAAAAATGGTTTATATCGCACGTGGATGATAGGAAGCAAACAGTAACAATTACAAAGGGGGGGAACACCTGCAAATCAGAAATAATGCCCAATAACATAGGAATCGCACAGGGAAGTATCTTGGGACCAATCCTATTTATATTATATGTCAATGACTTCTCTCTTATAGCCACCCAATCGTATCAACATATTTTTAAGTATGCCGATGATACTAATTTAATTGTCGGCAGCCAAGAAATTTTAACAAAGGCTAACCATTTGTTCACCCTTGCAACAGAATGGTTTGAAAAAAATAAATTAGTTTTAAGCAAAGACAAAACAAATATCTTACTTTTTAGAACAAAACAAGCAACAGTCACAAAGCCATCTGTAGTAGATATTAACAATAAAGAACTAGTTTTTTCTGAAGACGCAAAGTTTTTAGGTATTTATATAAATGAATTTTTTGATTGGTCTTCTCATATAAATAGTGTGACACGGCTCTGTAGCAAAATAGCGTCAGTCAAAACAGCGCTAGACTTAAACAGCGGCGGTCCAAATAGCGCTGGACAAAAACAGCGCAGAACAAAATAGCGCCACACAAAAATAACGTTAAACAAAAGCAGCGGTGGACAAAATAGCGCTCAAAAAAATAGCACTGCAACTAAATGATGCCGGTTGAAATATCCTTGGAAAATTAACTTAAACTTTTTCCACAGTAAATGTTATTATAATATAATGAAAATGTAATGACAATGAAGCATAATTATTTTTGTGCGGCGCTATTTTGCTGAGCGCTATTTTGTCTGCCGCTGTTTTTGTTCTGCGTTATTTTTGTGCTGCGCTATTTTGTCCAGCGCTATTTTGTCCTGCGCTGTTTTTGTCCAACGATATTATGTCCGCCGCTGTTTTTGTCTAGCACTACTTTGACTGACGCTATTCTGCTACAGAACAGTCTGACACTACGAAAAAATTCGACAACCTGACAAAATTTTGAAGTTTGAGACTGCAAAAAATGTTGTTGTCACATTTTTTTAAGGTCCATTCACTTAGGCCACATGTGACCCATTGTACATCCACCCGAGGAGTTGTCCTCTTAGGTCATTGTCCATCCTGTCCTTCTCAGGAAGGTGGACAGGTCACTAGGGGACATCTACTTTATATCGGCAGGTGTAGGCCAAGACTCACCGAACACACACTCTCTTATTGACGATAACTCCGGACACTCGCATAAGACATGTCTGACAGTTTCATCTTCCTGTTCACACATCCTGCATAGAGGTGTGTCCACTAGCGCCATAGTACGGAGGTGTTTCCTTAGTTGACAGTGGCCAGTCGAAAATCCTACTGTTAAAGGGTTAGGTTTTTCCTGGTCATCGCCAAATATTCCCTTGACGCCAGCTTCCCAGGCTGATCCTGGCAAGACTGCATCCTTTGATTCCATCCCATCTCTTAAGGGATTGAGCATGGGTGTAACGTTTGGCTAGTTCCGCAATTGTCGAAGTCGTTAGGCCGTAGGTGTCACTGGGTCCTAGAATTTTTAGTCCAGCGGCTTGGCTAAAGAATCAGCAATACGATTTCCCTTACTTCTGTTTTGCCCTTTAACCCAACTCAGGATAATATTGTTATCTGCCGAGGCGTCAGCTAAATCTTTGTGGCACTCTAGTACTAACCTCGATATAACACGTTGTCTGTTCAAGGCTAATAGGGCTTGTCTACTATCAGTGCAGATTATTATGTTTTTGCCAGAAACTCCTCTTCTGGTTAGTTCTTTTGTGGCAATTGAGATACCAGCCAGTTCTGTTTGAACCACGCTGGTATTGTTCCCCATTCCCCACTTAATCTTTAGGCTTAGTGCTCTCGAGTAAACTCCACATCCTGAGCCTTCTTTCATTTTTGAACCATCTGTATATATGCGTATTGCATTTGCAGCATCTGGCTCTGTGTTCTGTTTTATTAGAATTTTGTAGGGTTTGTTAAACAAAAACCTGGGTTCAATTGCATCGTTGGCTGCCTGCAGCAGAGGTAGCGCATTTTTCAGTAGATAATATCCTTTGTTAAACTGAAATAGAGTATTTTATAAAAAAAACTATTTGATAACTATTGTATGCGTGAGAAAGGAAGATGAAAACAAAATAACTTGGCAGCAAAATATAAATCACAAATATGACGGTGACTTCGTTCGTTATGCATTAATAAGAAAAATCTGTTTCGTAAGTGCATTAGTCTGATTATTTCCAAAAGGTTGGTCGTAATCAATATAAATGAATATAATTTTCTCCTCTGCGTTAAATCTTCAGTATTATTAGTAGTGAAAACCAAGACAAAATCAAAGATAATTAATCAGAATTATTTGAGGATAACACAATGGGATTAAATCCTTTATGAAAAGTCGAACGAATGTTATGAATATTAGGTCGAACTTAATATTAGATCATTAATATGATTATATATGCACACCTTGGTATTGAAACCCAATTGAGCATCTAATATATTCAGTTTACAAATCCGCTTAACTGTTCATAGAACGTCAAATGAACTTGGTAGGGTCATCATATTTGACAGATTACGTTTTGTCGTCGAACATTTTCAGCATCATTAATATTTTATATAGAATTACATGGTCATGGAAATATTATTAAAAAATCCCTTTAAATTATTTCCATAATGTAAAATGTAGTTACGGAGCTGTGGGAATTTTCAACTTGTTATTATGCATTCGGTATTCATATCGAAAACGATTTGTCAAGATTTGCAGTGTACCATTTTCGCTTGTGTCGACCGGATGATGGATTGCTCATCAGTTGACTCTAGCCCCGAAACACTTCTATCAAAACATATTCTAAATTTATTCCATTCCGTAATTGCATTGACTCGGCAAGTGCTCTGTCACTCCAAAGGAATTAGGGAATTTGATCTCTGTTTCTCGATTCGCCATCTCAATTGAGTGATTACTTTAAAAATAATTATTAGATCAACCACTTTCATTCAGATTTCTATCCGTCTACATGTTTCTTCTGGCAATTGGCTTTTGATTATATATGATCAAATTTTTCTATTAATGCTAATTGTTTCGCTTCTATTATTGTTTTTCCTCTTTCCTTTAATATGGTTATATTCTTATCCCAGGATTCTTTTGAGTCTACTTCTGTTACAATAACCTTTGCTTCCCATACATTAGTCTAGTATCCCCCATTCGCTGTAGATGTCCCCACCAGTTCAGTTGTTCTATATGATTCAGCATGGATTTTATTTCTAGCTCATCTTTTACGTACTATTCCCTATGTTGCCCAAAAACCTGACATTGCTCAGCTGACGATGACGCACGACGTGGAGGATTAACATTTTACCCAGCTAGGCTGGAGATTTTTGGTTGCAGTATGGTGAGCCCAATTGACTCCCTTCTAATCCAATTTAATCTAGCATCGCTAATAGCATGTTGCAACGGTAGAAGGTTTGGTCGTGAAAAGAAACTCTTATTAAATGTCACTTATGTTTTATACACGGTGTCCCAGGAGTTCGTACCAAAAACTTGGGAGGTGATAGAAAGACTAAAAATAATGACGGTATTGAATATGAAATTTTTTCTTTACGCTCTTCGTTAACGAACTATAGGGCTCTAAAGTTGAGAATGAAAAATGGTTTTTTATTCACAATTATCAAATGGCTGATTGGAAATTGGTAATATTTTAACCGTTGATAAACACCATAATTGCACACTTTTTGGCTTCATATACAAGTCTACAACATACTTGTGAACTCAGGTACCGACTAAGTTAAATGGTGGATGCGCCATTTTTTTGTAAGTAAAACTTTGTTCAGTTATAAATGCTATAATTGGCTTTTGTGAACATTTTTAGAGATATCGAGTTCTCTTGTGACATCTCGATAACATTAACGGCTTAAGAGATACGGGCAATTTTATCTCGCACTGCACACCTATTGGCGCATTCACATTTATTTTGAATGTCCGATTACAGAAATCATCCTGTATTATTAGCAAATTATTGAGAAATTGGTGTAATTTTTTTTTAACCGTTTTGACTTTTTTGATGTTAATTACTTGGTTACTCGTTTTTACTAATCTGCTAATGTAATGGTAATTCTTCATTTTTCAGGGTTTTGTTGATATTTTTACTTTTATTAAAGTAATGTTCGTTTTCAATGAAGTTATTCATAGTTAAACAAAGTAAAAGTTTATATTTATAAATGTAGACTGCACCAATTTATTATTAATTTGCTAATAATACAGGATGCTTCCTGTAATCGTACATTCAAAATAAATGTGAATGCGCAATAGGTGTGCAGTGCGACATAAAATTGCCCGTATCTCTTAAACCGTTAATGTTACCGAGATGTCACAAGAGGACTTGATATCTTTAAAAATGTTTACAAAAGCCAATTATTGCATTTATAACTGAAAAAAGTTTTACTTACAAAAAAATGGTGCATCCACCATTCAACTTATTCGGTACCTGAGTTCACAAGTATGTTGTAGACTTGTATATGAAGCCAAAAAGTGTGCAATTATGGTGTTTACTAACGGTTAAAATATAAGTAATTTCCAATCAGCCATTTAATACTTGTAAATAAAAAACCATTTTTCATTCCAAACTTTAGAGCCCTATAGTTCGTTAACGAAGAGCGTAAAGAAACAATTTTATATGAAATACAATCAATATTTTTAGCCTATCTATCACCTCCCAATTTTTTGGTACGAACTCCTGGGCCACACTGTATTTCAACTCAATGCATTTTTCATATGTTACAATGAGCTCTGGTCAGCACAAACTGGCCTCCATCGAGTTTAACAAGATTTACCTGGTACTAATTAATTGTCATATAATATCATTTTACAAATCATTTTGCATGTCTTGTTGATTGATAAACATACCTATCTAATCAATATTGTGATTTGTATATTTTTACTGACTCTACTATTACTTTATTAACTACATTTTAATGTTTAATAACTTATTATCTATTTTATTATACGAAAGGCATTGAAAGGTTGTGGCAATAATAAACATTGTGTTGGATGACAGGATAAAGGGGATGAAGTTATTATCTTCAATACATACCTTGCATCTTTATATGGAGGCAAACTGGAGCACATACCTTGTACTCATCCAGAACCTTCAAATACGCAGATGAACTTTCCGTTGCAATGCAAAGTCTCAACATTTTGTTCGCGGCTGTAATCCATCTAGCATGTGACATTTTTACTGGGTTTCAGATGTAGAGCAATGGAATAATATAATTGCACGACTTATTTTATACATGTATTCCTGGCTGGTTCTTCATTCCTGTTTTCGGGACAGTACTATATCAACCAACAATTTGAAGCTCGTCAAGGCATAATGAGCTTCTCCGGCCCAAAACTCCAGTAACAAATAACGATAAGGAATAATAAACTATATGACGACAGAATCGGATAATGCTGCATGATAAACATAAAGACTGCCTTCTTTAGCAACGTTCTACATGATCGTAGCTATGTTTTCCATAGATGCTGGATGCAAATCAATTCATTAATTCTATTTTTCTGAAACGTACCATTTTTTGGGAAAAAAAAACCTAGTTGGAAGGCACAGGCTGGGTTGATTATATTATTGAATTATTCCGACATAATAGTGGGCTAAGTAAATACTTTGCCTACATTTATATCACTTTCCCGCACATATAAATCAGTTTTTTTGTTGAAGTAAATTCACTAGTGTATCCATAATTAATTCATTAATGGATAATTGTAAAATTAGAAATAAATCATAGTAACAACAATATAACAACTAAATATAATATAATTTTTCTGGCTTTCCTCGTACAATCTTCCTACAAGACTTTTGTAGTTGATACTTCAATAGATACTGTCATATTTTTACCAGCATTTCTGTCACTGATTAGGTTCCTTTGTACTACATGGTTTATTACATTTCTTTAACTTCTGTAAACGAGATTGAAAATAAATAAACGTCAACAATACAATTTCACTGAAGCGGCAAACATATTTTATTGCAAGGTAGCAATAATAAGCACGACCATAAATTCACAAATTATTCACGAGCATAAATTAACGTATCCATATTTCATGTTTTAGCTCCAATAACTTCTGGCACGTTAAGAGTCTAAAGTTAACAACTCGAGCAGTAACTTTCAAAAATTGTGGTTTGTGATAATCGAGTCAGTTTAGTTACGTGTAATGAACAATATCTCAAAGATTTAATTTAAACTTGAAAACTCTTATGGACGATAATGTGTCAGTTTAAGATAATTTGTAATAAACGGAATATTTTTTATTAGCACACATGAATAATAACAATAAGTACCTGTTTAACGGGCGAGACTCGCGGCGATTCGCATTTATTAAAGGCCACTCCACACGAGCGTGAAACTCAACAGTCGGAGTGAGCAAGCTATTACGTAATATTCCAAAAACTGAACAAAAAATCTAGCCGACCGATAGACAGCACAGAGTGTATTTTAAATTTTAGTTCCTATAGTAAACATCAAGAAAATCAAAACTTCAGCTGCTGCTCACAGAATTTGACAGTTAAGAGGCAGATATGAAAAATATACAGGGTGTAACAATCTTACGACAAACTTCGGTATATGGGTTATTTTAAGAGATATCAAAAAATGTTATCAACAAAAATAGCAGATGTGCTGGAGGTCCATATTTTGAAATTATATCGAACTATAAAGAGTGCTGCATAACTCCGTTACAAACCAAACATATGATTTTTCAAATGGGAACCCCTGTATATTATACCAAATTCGGATTGGTTACATTTTTTTGAAACTTTTGATATGAGGTTTTGTCACGTTATACAGAGTCCTTCAAAAGATATGGACACGTTTATGTGAAAATCGTAGGTAAATCAACGCTCTGCAATGAAAAAAAATGTATTTTGCCAAGCAGAGTTTTGTAATAAGATGCAATATCTCCGTATCCTATTGAATTTCAATTATATTCTTTCTTCTATACAGGGTGAACGGAAATTCGAACCTGTCATTTTCTTTCTTATTTCAAATGGAACACCCCAGTATTTTATAGCAAAAATAGAATCTTCGATTATGTAACTATAATTTTTGTCAAGAACTCCCTATACCCAAGGTTTATAAAAACACAGTTATTTTGTAATATTTATTGTAAAATATAACTACTGACCTATTATGTGAAAGCATTAAACGTTGTATGTAACAAAAAATCCTAATTAATAATAAATTTTAATGTGAACAATTCATTCTTAACAAAACTAGCCACCAAAAGTATAATCCCAACCGTAATATTAAACTAAAGGTTCAAAATGTTGACCGTTAACATCAATGCAATGCTGCAGAATAGTTCAAATGATTGACTAACATTTCTCAGCATATCAACGTTAGCAGTTCGAAATGCCGCACTAATTATCCTTTTCATGTCATCTCTAATAGCCGGGGAATTTATAAACTTATTCCTTACAAGACCCGAAAAAAATAAATACACTTTTGTTAAATCGGGTGACCGAGCTGGCCAATCAGTTGGGCCCCCTCTTGCAGCATTGCATTGATGTTAACGGTGAACACTTTGAACCTTCAGCTTAATATTACGGTTAGAATTATACTCCTAGAGGCTAGTTTTGTTTAGAATAAATTATTCATTGAAATTTATCATTAATTAGGATTTTTTGTTACATACAACGTTTATTGCATTCACAGAATAGGTCAATAATAATAGTTTACAATAAATATTACCAGATAACTCTGTTTATATAAACTTTGGGTATAGGGAATGCTTAACAAAAATTAAAGTTACATAATCGAAGATTCTATTTTTGCTATAAAATACAGGGTGTTCCATTTGAAAGAAGAAATAAAATGACAGGTTCGAGTTTCCGTTCACCCTGTGTATAAGAAAGAATATAATTAAAATTTAATAGGATACGGAGATACTGCATCATGTTACGAAACTCTGTTTGGCAAAATACATTTTTTTTCTTCAACGTACAATAAGCTACAGAGCGTTGATTTACCTACGATTTTCAATTAATGTGTCCATATCTTTTTAAGGACAGATGGTTCAAAAATGAAAGAAGGCTCAGGATGTGGAGTTTACTCGAGAGCACTGTCCGGAGTTATCGTCAATAAGAGAGTGTGTGTTCGGTGAGTCTTGGCCTACACCTGCCGATATAAAGGAGATGTCTCCTAGTGACCTGTCCACCTTCCTGAGAAGGACAGGATGGACAACTCCTCGGGAGGATGTACAATGGGTCACATGTGGCCTAAGTGCTGTGAGCCTACACACTCACCCTCCCCACTCTACAGATACAGATACAGAACACCTTATATCAAATGCTTTAAAAACATGTAACCAATCCGAATTCGGTATAAAATACAGGGGTTCCCATTTGAAAAATCATATGTTTGGTTCGTAACAGAGTTATGCAGCACTCTGTATAGTTCGATATAATTATATGTATATGGACCTTCAGCCCATCTACTATTTTTACCAATAACATTTTTTGATATCTCTTAAAATAACCTATAAGATTGGCACACCCTGTATATGGGACTCAATTACCGGGATAAGGTGGAAATGTGCGGAAGCCGTACCTTTTTATCAGCGTTCGTACCAAACACATATATAAATCAACACGCCAAGAAGGCCCTGTATATACGATACAGGTGTATATACGATACAGGTGTATATACGACCGTTTTTTAGTCTTTATCACTGCTACATAAAATTGCCGGTGACAAGTGAACCTACTATTCATCGACTATGTACGGTGTGTCTTTCACTTCATTCATACTCTGCAGCCAGCTGTAACGCGACATGCGATAGATGGGCGAAATCTAAATATTTCCTTTTTAACCTAGGTGTTATATTTATACCTGCAAAGAAATAGACCTTAAGTAAGCTTGAATTAAACTAAGGGTAAATGAAACTCAAAGTCCAAACCACAACTTTAATATTGATATTGTTCTCCAAAAGAACAAACCATATAGCTTAGCAACTAGTTTCGGTAAAATTTACCATCATCAGGCTGTAAAAAAGGTTACAATTATCAGAAGATCAAATTGAATTAAATTTAAATTGAGACAAAATTATATTATGTTGTTGTTATGATATGAATTCTTAGACATTAAACAAAGCTTAAAAATTTTTTAAATATTGACCAAAGTTATATTATATTAAATTACAATTTAGTTACCTTATGAAACATTTACTACTGGTGTAAAACCAATCAATTTCCCATCATCATCATTGCTGTAGGTATTTAGATGGTTCGGAAAAGAAAAAGAAAAGAAAAGGAGAAAACTTATGCTAAAATATCCATGGCCATGGAAACTTAATTAAGAAAGAAATATTAAGGAATAAGGAATTTGTCTTATAATTTTCATGAAAAAACAAATGGAAAATTTTTTGGAAGAAATTTGAGGAATTGTAGTTTCGAAAATTTCCGAGGTACCACAAGGTTGACTAAACTTATATAGTTTAGCAACAGAAGAATAGATGTTTAAATTCACATCTGAAGAAACCGAAAGGGAAAATTGTAAAATTATAATAAGAAGATGTAGTATCAAAGTAATGAGGGACTACATAGAAGACAAAATCATAGTATTTCTTCTTAGCCACAAAAATTAATAATAATGTACTTATACAAAAGAATACGATTATGAACATTGTTGAAAATTCTCAACAATAAATCCATTGAAAAGTTCAAGATATCAAAATTTAGAAAACCAATACGCACTTATATCAAATGGAGCACATGTACTAAAAGACGTAAAACGGAAACAGATATCTATGGATATTAGAAATGACAAATGTCATTCATACCAATCTTATACAAAATTATTTAGTATATGATGACACTGGTAACAAAACCGTACATAGCAAATGTTTCACTTACAAAAAGAAGAAGAAGAAACAGTGGCAGTACCCTTAGTTTGGATTTTAACCACATTTGAGTAATGGATGATCTCTTGAAGTTGAAGCTTGAATTATTTGAGCAGATCGATTACATCCTAAATAGTGTCCATTGTTGGATTTATACTTGTAAACACTTAATGATGACGAGAAGAAGGTGTGAGAGAGCCATAAAGAGATTTCCAGTGTACTTGTAGTTAAGTTTCCCATTGTCGTCGAAGTTTGAGAAGCTTCTTGCATGTTAATCTAGTGAAATGGCTTAAGTACCACATGATTGTTCGCTGACATAATTTACTCCGTAGTAGTGGGATTTGTTCGCATCTAGTAATCCATGTTTACTACGTTCTCGTCATTTGCATTTCTACTAAGAGATTGAGGATTTAAATAATGATGTCTTCCTTTATTATCTCAGCTCATTCTCACCGCACCACTCTGTTTTATTAACCAGGAAACATTCGATGTCTAACGCCTATAACTAAAAATATTTCTAAAGAAATATTTGAGCCTGTTGCCACCTAGTTATAACTTAAACGAATAGGTCAATATACTTCTTTATAATCTCTATGGAATTGTACAGTATAATTCACCATAAAATGGGAAACTTATTTATTATGGGGGCAAAAGGTTATTTTTCGTCCACCTCACCAGAAAACCAAGCATAATATGAACACCAAAAATAGGACGAAAATATTGTTTAGCAGCCGATTTTTGAAGTCACTTGTAATTTTGACGTTTCATATAAATTTTTTAATTAATCGTCAGTGAATGTCAAGGTTTTGCGAAAAGCACTTAATATTCCCGAAACAGTTGAAGATATGTACAATGAATTATGTCTAGAACTTTCTAAGGAAAATAAATAATATACAGGGGGCTACATTTAAAATAAGAAAGTTGGTAATCGCCACTGTCACATGACACACACTATATGAATTTTTTGACAACAGGAATTTAAAAATACAAAGCAACGTGCCCAAGCGTTTTTGCAAACACACCCTCATTTATTCGTTGTCCAATTTATTCCATTTGGCTGTTCCGTACTGTATATTATATTTGAGAACATTATTTCTTGAGGTTAATATCTATTTTTCCGGCAATGTCCAGGGCAATGCGTTCAAAAGGGCTTCCGACATTGTACTGCTTCATAGGAGCCTTTCTTCTTCCTTGTGGTCCATTGGTCGTAGCACAGGTAGTGCACTTCTTACACCAGTCCTTCACATCTTCGGAACTGTGCATCCAATAAAAACGTTCTCGCACTTTCTGGAGGGTCTTCTTCACACCTAGATGTGCTCCTGACGGACTGTCGTGTAATTTCCGCAGTACTGCTGCTACCCTTGTTCTTGGAATCACCAACTGTCTTCTACTTTCGGAACCTTCATCGTTCTCGATTACTCGCTGTAGCAAACCGTTTTCCAGAACCAGCGAGTCCCACTGGGCCCAATACGATTTCATCGTTGGCGAGTACCTTGCAATCTCCTGCCAAGTAGGTCGACAGTTTTCCTTTTTCCAATGTCGGATTTTCTTCAAGTCGGGATCGTTCTCTTGTTCCTCTTCCAACTTTTCCGGTGTCCATTCGTCGCTGGTCACCGTGGTTCTTCGAATGGCAGCTTCCTTAGCTTCTGTTTTGGTGCAGTGAGAGCACTCTGCTGGGCATGGTCTTCTATTCGTAGCAGTTCTGGGTCGCTTGCACGAACTGCGTACATGTCCCATTTCTCCACGATCCCAGCATCTCACAGCTTTCGATTTTCCATTTGAGATGCTTTTCGTCATGTTGACGAGCTGGTCAAGCTTGTTCTCCACTTCTTCGTCTGCTACAGCCCTCACCTTGCCGTATACTCCGGAAGCCTGTGTAGCTGCTTCGTACTCCAAGGCTGCAGAGAGTACGTCGACCAGTGTCTTGTGCCGAGCCAAGCGTAGAGTTCTCTGCATTTCATGGTCACGAACTCCGTCGATGAATGTCTGTACCCCTAAACATTCCATGACATTCTCCGGCGCCGATGGATAGGCAAACCGCACCAACCTCGCAATGTCTGCTTCGAATTCCTGCAAAGTTTCGTCGCGTTTTTGTTTGCGGTTTTTCAGCTGCGACTGGTACAGATGCTCCAAGTGTTCCAGGCCATATCTCATGTTCAATCGCTTTTTGAGTTGTTCAAAATCTTCGGTCTCTTCCACTGGAATGGTCTGGAGGATATCCATGGCGTCTCCTCTAAGGGCAAGAGTTAAATTCAACGCTTTTTCTTTCTCACTCCAGTTGTTTGCCTTTGATGCCGCCTCGAATTGCTTAAGATAGTTCGGCCATGACGTTTTACCATCGAATGCTGGCAGCTTCACTCGGCTGTTAATATCGTTTTCCCTTTTCGGTTTCAACTCTACTTTCTCTGCCAGTTCGTCGTTGTTCGGGGCTTGCCTAGTTGTAATATCCGGGTGATGACTAGTCTTCCTTTCGATTTCTTTGATTTTTTGTTCCATTTCTTGCCCCATTCTTTCAATCTTTTCTTCCACGGCAGAAATTTCAGTCTTCATAGATGTCATTTTATTTTCTATGTCTGATTTTAGGGACGAAATTTTATTTTCAACTTTATTTTTGACAGCGGCAATATCATTTTTTATTGACAAAATATCGGCGGAAATATCGTCCTTTATAGTAGAAATTTTCTCGTCCATGGAGGAAATGTTAGCAGAAATATCATTCTTCATGGTAGAAATCTTCTCGTCCATGGAGGAAATGTTAGCAGAAATCTTCTCGTCCATAAAGGAAATGTTAGCAGAAATTGACGAGATTAGGGTGGATGACTCGTCATTGAATAAAAATGTTTCTGGATCCAAGTCTTCACTTTCCAGTGCTATTTTCAGTCTTTCAACCAATTCACTCTTCTTTCCGGACGTTTCCAACTCACGATTTTCTAATTCTGCTTTTAGTTCCGTCACTTTCAGGTCACATAGTCTCTTAGCCATTTTTAAGTAATTATTTATTTATATTATCCCACTTCTGACACCAATGTAACGTTTATTTTAATTTATATTTACTATTAATTTATATTTACAGATTTATATTCAAATACAGTCCTTATTTACTAATTTATATCACACACTAACTATAATTTATATGAGAGTCACTTTATCCAGGCGCGATTGCTTTCTTTCAGTATCAACACTTACTGAATAACTAACTCCGCTGCGATGCTCGTCGCCTATTTATACTCGCACGACTTATTCTAGAGACTTCTCGAACTCGAAGTTTTGGTGGACGCGCCGGGTTTTTCTAGATGTTACGTTTTCCAGATCATTCTTGAAAATACGGCGGAGGAGCCATAGTCGTATCATATGGGAATTTCACTGGGGGCACTAATTGAGCACATTAATGCAGCAGCTCGCGTAACAGTACTATTTATTTGTTATATACATATTTGGGAAGAAATCGTCTAAGTTCGTCGGAAGAACATGCCATGGAAGATATAAAACAATATAGAAAAGAATGGGTTTGGTAGAAAATACATTATTGGTTTTTGAAGTTATAAAGAAGGAAGAAGGTATTTGTATTTGAAAAGTGGTTTATTACACTTAATCCGTCAACATAAAGATAACTGTTGGAAATGTTTAAATTAATACTGAATATTGCTTTGCAATTCTTTAATTTTGTAGTATTGTTATTGCCAGAACATTGCCAGAACATTATCAATTGTCATATTCTTTTCAATTTAATTGTAATAAATATAATTAAAGTAACTTGACTATCTGTAATTCTCCACCATCAACAATGACCATAATTTGTTTATTGTCGATGTGAATCTGAATCTTTTTATGTTTAAATAAGAAACGAAACAGGAAAAAGTCTTACATTTTGTTTAATGCGTAGGTAGATCTGAAAAATATACTGCAGATCAGAGGAGAAATCGACTTATGACTAAGTCTTTGCTATCAAGGCATATTTAATATATTTGGAACACGACTGTTGACTACGTTTTCGGAACACACTCTTTAGTAACTAATCTGGTAACTTTTAGTAGTGTGAGTAAGGCTTTTCAAATTACTCCTCCTGGTTTTTAAATGAACTATAGCTCTACTGAAATTTTAGAAAAAAAATAGAAACTTAATTTAGTCACACCTTTTGATGGTGATATCTAGGAAAGGGGTGGGTTATAGGAAAGACTCATCTTAATCCTGAACACCTCCTGAATTTTGTCGCATGAATTTAGGAACAGCCTGTATATGAAACACCTACAATAGGAAAATGCCATCCATCATCTATACCTATATACCTATCACACATTTGTTAATTGAAACAACTCAAATTAAATTGTGGTTTGAGAAATGTGAAGAAATGTGGAAAAAACAAAAATAAAATTACTTTGATCAAATTCTACATACTAAACAGTTTCCTCGTGACAAAAGCCGTATCTTCCAAAAATTTCTTATAAAATATACCTCATACTAAAAGGTAGGAAGTAGAATCTAATTAGATACCCTAACAAGGGAAAAATGTCTTCCCTAAATAAAAGTAAAAGGGGGGAAAATCATTGAGAAATGGCTATGTTTATTTGTCAGGTGATATTTGATATTTGTAATAAAATCATGCACAGGAAGGACAAATTCAAAATATTAACATTACGAGATTTTCTATAAAGTACAGTAGAGAACAAAACAGAACCTTCAGGAGGGGTAGGGATAAAAGAGAAATTCGAAGCAGGAACCTAAAGCACCTCAGCCACTTGGGTGTAGTCAAACTCCCACAATAACTCCAAGAAAATTATGAACTACATAACATACTCAACATTAAAATGGTCCATTAAATTGAAAAGTACTAACCGAATATATTTGCTTAATTACACTTTCCCGTAACAATTCTCATATGTAAGAAAGCATGTTATCAATAGAAGTCAACTTAGTATCATACTATCAAAAAGCCTCACAAAGTTGGAAATTACTTTTCAAAGAGTAGACCGTTTACTAATAACAAACATAATCTCGGGCTATATGCCCCGACAGACAATGAATTACAGTTCCAAGTTAAAAAAAAAAGTATAATAAATAAAAACTAATCACCTTGCATCAAATAAATTCTTATTTCTAGTAAATATATTATTTATGTTTGTCCCTTTTTAACATTATATTTTGTTACCCATCAGTATGATTGTATTTTTATTTACGGCGTTTTTTAAAATTGAATGTATAACTTTCACAAACTTTTAAAAATTACCTGCATGCTCGAATACAAAGTATTTACATTAAATTTCGTATGGGTCTACTTTAAGCGATTTGCGATTTTACATCGAAAGTTTTCAAATATACAATAAATGTTGGTATATAGAGAGCTTGAAATTGATGGACCATAACAAATGAGTAATTTGTAGAGTACATTACGTATAAGCGAAAAGGGAGGTAAATAATAAAAAATGAAAATTGACGTTCGGTTGTAAAATATTAAATTTGCAAGTCTGCAAGATACTTGTATGAGAAAGTGTGTGTGTTATTACTTTACAGGAGGGTACCCGCTGATATGTTTATGTTTTGTAATTCTTTTTGGATAAGATATGTATTTTTTCCGACAACTATAAAATGCGTCATGCTCTAAACACTGTTATTAATTTTAGTGTAAGGAGTTTTCAAAATAAATGGCTGCTGTCCTAAGGCATATAAAATGTCCAGCTTTAAAGGAGATATCATCCTCCCACTTTGAATAATTATTTGTATAAAGGAAACTCAGTACAAAGGTAGGGCCAAATACCTACAGATACAAAAACTCATATAGCTTCTGGATGAATGGTATCTACCTTGTACTGATGAGGCTTAAATACGCCGAAACAGGTCTACAAGTGATATGGTTCCTTCTAATTGCAAACCAAAATGGTTGGTTATATCGTGCATATATCCCATTCCCGTTTAGGCGAGAAATGTGATTCAATCTCTATCGGGGCATTTAACCCAAGAAGTAGTTGTCGCTTCTGAGTAAACGATCTGCTCTTTTAAAAGTATTTTTCAATAACTTTGAAAGTCGTTCTAGGAGCTGCGTTTGAGCAACCTGAGGATGTAGGTCAGAGGTTCCCATACTTTTTTTTCTCATAGACCACTTTAAACATTTTGCTGGATCTGGTGGACCCCCTGCAGCTATTACATTTACTAACTTACTTCCGAAACCCGAAAAAAGTATCTGTCTCTGTAAATCTGTGTTGTGGCTATTTTTCAATCAACTATGAGTTAAAAGTTTTCGAAAAAAAGGTGAGAATTTATATTGCTTTGATTATGCTGTGAGTATTGTCATTTAAGCCAAGTTTCAAGGCCAGTCTAAAAAGCGTCTTCATCCAACAGTTGGATTCCTACTTTACTTTTTTGTATTCTAAGATTGACTCACAGTACAAGAAACCAATAAGCTCCCACTTCGGAGTGGTAAAAAGTAAAAATAAATATTCTCTTGTTTTGTAGCTATTTATTCAAACACAAAAATTACTACACTTTTAATTATGTTGTTATAACAGTCTTAGTAGAATCAAAATTTAACATCAAAACTAATAATGATTATTATTTTAAAAACAGTCGCAATATAATCAAAATTTCAAATATTCAACACTGTACTGTTGACACTTCTTCTTAGATTCAGCCATGTTTCGTATCAATTACCTACCTGTAAATATGAAAAAAATGTTTGTTAAGTAATCTTAAAATGATTTAACAAACATAATAGATGTGGCTTTTTAAGAGAATAATATATTTAAAGAATTGTAATGAAATTAAAGTAGAGCTAGCTGGAATAGAAGTTTAATATTCCTGAACTTTCTGTTCTTTTTCGAAATAAATATAGGTATTTAATTTTATTTTATACTTTTACTTTGTATATATTTTATACGTGTACTTAGTCACTTACTAAACGCAACATACTTATTCATTACAAAACACAATCAAAACTAAGTATTTATTTACGTACTTATAAAGATAAAAAATTAGGACTATCCATACAGAACGCACGCATCACTTAAAAATACTTAAAATCAGATAGTTTAAGAAAGTAAAAAAAAATACTGTTATAATTCTCCCTGACCTATGAAATCTTTATTCTTGGAATGGTTCAGAACCTACTGTTTGTGGGTTTGTTTTTCCCGCAGATACAAGTTGCTAACAAATAGATAGGTATAGTTTGGCAAGTTTATCTGAAGCTACGGTGCGTCGGTAAGAGGCGAGGAAAAACATGGCGTATATCTGTCAAACGTACAAATGGCGTACGGTACCTATTTTACCAAGTAAAACTGAAATTACAAAGGTAACTGACAATACGAACACCACTGGATAAATCAATATCAGTCAATTGACGAAGTGAGAGGGAAGAACATACGCACGCGCTTGCCAATAAGAAGTCACCTGGTCGATAAAAATCACCAATTATGTAATCGGAGGGTGTGGTCATTATGGTTTTCGTACAACGTTGCCAGAGCTTTAAGAATCCCATAACAAATTTGGAAAAGTGTTCTCTTTTAATATTCATAAATTGGAAAATAATGTTAATAGAATAAATCCAAGGAAACAAGCACATTATAAAATTAACGTTCAATCATATTTTTAATATTGTTAATAATAAAAAGTCCCATTTATAATTATTATCACTACATAATCAGTTCTTCTATTTTTTTATAATTAAACGTGGCAATGTCGAATTTTTTCGACTGCATTCCTTTCACGGTTTCAGATAAACTTGCCAAAGTATAGGTACCTACTTTTCCAACACTGGCAAACAATAATATCAATTCACTTTAATTTTCAAAAGTGTGAAAACTACTTCCGTCACTGGTGAACACTTATATAGGTACACTTTCTTTTTTGAAATTCCGGAAATAACTGAGTAATGTTTATCATTCGCATTCGTATTTATATTAGAGAAAAATCCAACAAGTTCATGCAAGTTCAGACACGACTTTAACTAGGCGGTCGGGAGGCGCGGCATCGGCGAGTCTTGACACGCTCTTTCTGAATATGGAATATGCAAGTTCTTACAAAAACAATTGCTGAGCTTCTTATAATATTGTCTTCCTATATTCATAGGAGAAGTCAAGCTTCTTATAATATTTTCTGCCTATATTATTGTCTCCCTATATTCATAGGAGAAGTCAAGTCGGGTCACCTAATACATTTTTATAGAACCCCGTTAACGAGTTGTGGACCCCCATTTTTTTTCCACGCGAGCGTAGACCCCTGTCGGGCTCCCGTGGACCCCTGGGGTCCACCTGGACCACTTTGGGAATCAATGATGTAGGTAGATAGACTTATCCTCAACTTTCCTTGAAAATATCGAATTTAAAGGGGTATTGTAAGTTTTTTCAATATCATTTGGTTGAGTGGAAAAATCTGTCTTTTTGTATAACACCCCGACGATGTTGATAATTTTAACAATTGTAAATATCAGGGAATTTTAGTTCAAAGTAAATGTAGCTTGATTATTTCCAAATTCATAACTTTCAGGTACAGATCTCGTTTTTATCGAATAAATATGCGCATTAACCATCCATCTATAAACTCTGGAAAAATTCTTTGTTATTTCAAAGTTTCAAAAACCGAGGGTTCGAAATACGGCAGTAATAAAAGTACACTTTCGCTTTAATAAAATTTGAATCAGTCACGTATATGGCCAATATTTTATTATTTTTATAACAATAAAAAATCATATAAATCAGCTGATATCATCGTTTATTCCAAGCTTTCACTACCAACTAACCGAAAAATCTGTAGAGGATGTAAAGACATGTTAGATGCATGTGCTAGGCTAGTACTGGGCAGTCTGCAGCTTCCGCTTTCCGTGACAAGAAGTTTTACCAGTACGATGTGCCTCCATCCTCCAATGGGGATTAGTATAAGACCTGTACCATTTAAATAAATTGCTGCTGTTCATGAACTAAATTAAATTTGTATGGGGAAAACTTCTCAATGAGTTTTTTGTCGCAATTCGCTTACTGGATATGTGTGGATTTTATTGAACAGCTAGGAGCAAATCCGGCTGCTCCTCACCACCAACTGCAGATCGACCTTTATAATTAACTACACCGTTACCAAATTCTTTAATTTTTTAATTTTTTATACAGTGGAGACGAATGAAACGATCTGGATACTTATCGTTCCACAATTCACAAACTTTTCGCTGGATTCTGGACTGGTCACTATACGCACACATTAAAATGTACCTACCACTATTGAGTAATTTAATAGCTGAGTAATTAAAACAAACCATGTCAAAGAAAAACAAAAAACAAAACCATAATAATGAGAACCTATTAGTCCACTAAAATTTTATAATTTTCTGATACATTTGTTTCTAATCCACAAATCAATGCCTTGGACTATGAGTATTGTACATTTTTGTAATCTTCTATTGTTGTGCAATTCAAAAATGTAGATCTATGTTCTCAAAAGTGGTCACGGCATTCGCAATTGAAAATAAAGATTGTCAAGTGCAAGCGTCATAATAGCCTTGGAGAGAAAAATATTTTGCCAATATAAACAGTATATTATTCGATCTTTATAGTATGATTATTTATAATATCATATTCCTTAAAACTATAAATTTCGTTAGTAAATATCGAATGATGAGTGATTATTTGTGTTCAACAAATTCACAAAATGTCTAAGACCAGACTTGAAGTAATGGACGCAAGTACATGAGTCAATCAGCTAATTGGCGAAACCCAAACGAGATAAGTTTCAACGCTTTTGTTAAATGTTTATGTGCCATAAATTGCGTTTGAGCTCGGGTTTATCTATGATGGACTTGCCAAGAACGGTTCTTTTGTAAAGTGTTTTAAAGCTTCACGTAATTGCGAATGTTTGTAATGTTTTTAGGGGTATTATTAAACAAACGAAAAAAATGTAGCTATAAATTTCGAATTATTTATAAGTTGAAAGTTTTGATCACAAATCCTAACAAAAATACATGAAAGTTTCTAATGGCTGATAAATAAAACAAATTAAATCAAAACAGAATTTTGAGTTGGTGTGATGAAGATGAAGATAAGAAATGTATGGGAATAAACATTTTTGGCTATACAGATTGCGAAAAGTCTATTCAAGTCATACCATTTACACAAGTACGACAAGGAAAATATGGGAAAAACTACTTGAAAGAGAGAGAAACATAATTGTGGGCAGTTAGCGATGGGCGTATTCAGTTCCAAAGGTTGGAAGAATGTTCATCGCCCCCCCCCCATTTTATACAAAATATTATTTGTACAAATTAATCTGCGCTTATGACAACAGCGGTTAAAATAAGAGGGCGATGAACATTCTTCCAGCCTCTGGAACTAAATACGCCTATCTCTAACTGCCCACAATTATTCCCAAGTAACAATTTGAGTTTTAACTTGGGATACAGGGTACCTATAAAGCTTATTTCATTCCATTTTCATAAAACTTTTTCATCTATGGGATACTTATAAAGCTGTAACAAGTAGGCTTCAAGATAAAAGGGAGAATCCTAAGACGGTTTTCAGGAGTAATTTAAAAGATCTTTTTAAAACCTACTAGCTGAATTTTGAAGCCTAGCATAACGTTTTTAGAATAACCATAAAACTTATTATTAAAACATTTATAAGAGTAACAAATCCCAGAGCTGCTTTAAGAGTATGATAAAGCTGAGCGATAAGATCATCATAAGACTAAATTTATAAATTATAAATTTGTTTGCTCTTAAAATGGTTTAAGAAAAATCTTCCATAATATTATTCGGTTTTATGGTACTCCCATCTCAAGTTTATTTCCAAAGATGTCCTGAACATAAACATATTATTAGAAGAATGTATTCGATAACATAAATGGCTGATAAAACTATTTCCAAAGGCTCATTGGTTCCGTAAATTTTCAAACGAACGCTACATTTCTGTTAAAACTTACTATGATGGGACATATATTTTGACGCGCCCGGTGAAACATTGATTTTCAAAAAATAAAAATAAAAAAGTTTCCGCAGTAACATTTTTTTAATACTATTTTTGCAAGTATTCCTATTTATTTACTTATGTTATATTATATTATATGTATGTTTACAACTAATTTACGTTACAAGGCTATTTTTGTTGCTTTCTTCAACCGAAATTTATAAAAAGTTGAAATATTTTTTAATGAAGAAACTATTGGTAGTGGCTAGTAAATCATCAGAAATCTGACGGAACTATAAATATGGTTGTTAAAACTAAGAGAATATAGGTAATAATAAATATCTATTTCAAACTATTTTATAATACTTCAGCTCTTACCACATTAGTCAAATAAATGATATACAGTGTGTTCACAGATGGGGCTGACGGGAGGAGTATTTTACTTTCGAGTTAACGACAAAAAGTGATTATTCATAAAAAAAATTATTTTATGCACTCATGTGTCATTTTTATGCACCGTTATATCATCACGACAAATAGATCGACGTTATTTTTAGTCCATTTAGAGCAGCCTAAGTGAGACATCTTTTGGTTTTTGCATAAAATTGGAAAAAATATTGTATGTAACATCAGAAGTGTCTTTTCTGCACTCATTGAATCGACGTCAATTTTTCCATTTGTGAAAAAAGCACCACTCTATGCACTTGCTGCATACAATATTTTCCTAATTCTATGCTAAATTTCATGCAAAAACTAAAAATTGTCTCATTTTAGGTTGCTCTAAATGGACTAAAAATGGCGTTGATCTGTTTGTCCATTCCATTCTTTTAATCGGAAGTGTTTGTTATTAGGATAATACACATTCCGACACCCCTAAATGCCGCCTTCCTACCAAAAATTGTCTCGTAGTACAATTCGACTGAAGTTTCAACGGTAGGTAATACAAATATTTTTAAAATGCATGGGACCGAGGACTATTATCTTAATATAAAAATAAGCAGAAAACTTTAAAAAGATTAACTTTTGTCATAAAATCGTACAGGAAATGAATAGTCTTCTGCTTGCATAGAATAATATTCACAATAGTTATTATCTTTGAGTAATATGTATAACTCTTATAAATGATTTCAATTATTTCAAATTTGTAATTTTATAACGGTAAATTAAAATAACTCTAAAATTATAATCTGAAATATACCTATTAGTTGGGAGCAATAGCCACTACCACAAAAAATGTCGACTCCCAACCTTCTAGCGCTAGAACGAGTAAAAACCATTTGGCATAAATATAAACCTTCTTAAAACTATTTACCATAAAAATGCTTTCATTTTATGCTACTTTAAGGTAATTTTGACTTAAAAAAGTATGTATTAAGTATTAAAATAGTCCAAACCATCGAGGACAATCAAATTTGTTTGTCTGTAGTTCCTAGCAATTGGGAAGAAAACGAATTTTTATACTGGCCAAATAAAAATAATAGGTTCAAAATCGATATTTGAATTATCAGTAGGCGGATCACAAATTGTGTTTACAAACGTATTCACGACTTGTTTGGATTTAAAACTGTTTTTTAGTTTTTTATTTTCTTTCCACTTACGGTGAAAGCTACCACTTTTTTTAATTTTAATCCATTTTTCCAAAAACGTTACCATTTTCTCATATGGTATATACCTGTATTCAATTATTAGATTACTTAAAAAGTTGGTTTCCTATTGAAGAGTACTTTTTAAAACCATATACTGCCTCATTCACCTCTTATAATTTACTTATTTATATCAGTTTTAAGATTACAACTTTTAAGTGTTAATTATCTAGGAAACTAAGCCTTCTGCACTCTTTAAAACTAACTTTTAATACTTTTATAAGGGAACTACGCAATGAATATATCTTTATTAAAACAAAATTATCTTTAAGAGTACTATAAGTGTGAACTGCCCTATCACTGCAAATTGTAGGATACTTATAGGGGAGTAATAAGATTACAATATTTTTAAGATAATATGGATTTGAGACTATACTTTGAAGTTCTTTTTAAAGCTATACTATGAAGCAATATTGCCTTCAAGTATTAAAAGTACATATTATAACCTTTTTAAAACAAGAGTGAATAAGTCTGCTTTTATAAAACTTTAATAAAACATAATTAAAACTGGCTTCACTTAAAAATGTTACTTGGGATTCTTCTCTCTCATATTATTCTCATATGTTCCTTGTCGTACTTGTGTGGTATATGACTTGAATAGACTTTTCGCAATCTGTATATTGTTCACATTAAATACACCATCAGCTAGTTTAAATAATTCAGAAGTGGAGCACACAAGATTACATATTTACTATTTAACAGTTGACAGAAAAAGTAGTACAAGAAAAAAATAAGCTATTCGTGGCTTCCCTGGATTTAGAAAAAGCCCTTGATAGAAAAAAATGTGGTTTATATTAACGAAAAGAGGGAAAATGTGTAGAATGCAGTAATGGTAGACATGGGAATGACAATAAACAGAAACAAAACAGATGTTATGGTCATTGGAAACGCCAAAGAAGAAATAAATGTAAGTGTCGCGGCACTTCAGCATGGGAAAATTTCCTATCTCAATAGCATTGTTACTACACGCCCCCTTCCCAACACAGCCGCCGCAAGCCACGCCAAATTTAATCCGCGACATTGTTCGTCCACCACCATTTTTAATCCACCACTGTTAGTCCACGCGTCGAGGCGTTGCTGCGCCATTTTTGTCCGTTTTATGCAAGGTGGCTTAAAAGTAACATACGATATAATATTACGATGAGAAAACGTGACACGTCAAACGTCACGTGTCACGTCAAAGGTATTTGCCCAACCCAAATAATGGCACGCATTTTGTCCACGTCTCAAAAACACTGATAATGGAAAACAAATCTTGAATTTCAGTTTGGAAAAGAGGGCAATTGTAAGAGTTCATTTGGAGTACTAGTATTTTTTTGGCCTGTCCTAAACGCTTCCAAATTTTTCCTTTTTATTCATGGTACATCCCGTATAACAGGAAAAAAATTATTTAATTATTATCCGAGACCACCCACGATTAGGTAAAAATCACCCTTCCTGGATATCTCCAAAAGTTAGAAAATAAATAACGAGTGCGGCTTACAAAAAATAATTGAATGCATTAGTGCGTCATCTGTGAAATTGTCCGAGCTATCTCATGAACTCGATCTCTGATGACCACATGAGTACAAAAAATATTAAACGGGTTAAATGTCATACGATACGCCTCTATGGAGCAACGTCCGAATTTACATGACCAGGTGAGCGGTACCAACGGAAGTGGTCAATTATAAACAATGAGTCATCATTCAATAAAGATGCATCGGTGGAGTGAACTTATTTAATACGTTGTTTATATTGGTTAATTAAAAATCTTCAATTGAGATATGCTGTGTGAGTAATTTAAAGTCAATCATTTATCTATCTATATTTTTTAGCTGGTTAACGAAATCCGGTTATCAATACATCGTAATGATGATCATTATTTTTTTTTCCTTATTGAGTTCAATAATCAGAGTATATAAATTCTTGGTCGTGAATTAAACAAAAAGAATACTTATATTGATATTCGTATGCTTTTTGAAGTTACCAAGCCTCTTAGAAATTAATAAATCGTTATGTTCTAATAAAGATTAAGGTAGTTTAACGTCTCTGTCTAGATCAGATAAAATTTGTTGTATTCACGTTGAATATACACTCACATTTCACGGTTCGTTACTTGAAAACCACCCGTCTTTAATTCAATAATAAAATTGCGTACGCGTTCGTGTGCATTTTTTGTTATTTCTATCAAATAATTTCATCTGAACATCTGAATTTAAATTATCATCCGCTATCATCCCTCAATCATCTATCTTCACATAATCGTGGGAAATCCGCTTTAAAAACCCTTATGTCGTGACAATCCACGTTTTCTTTCGAATATATTACAATTTTCGATTGAATCTAATGAGAAAATATTATGTTATCTAAAATTGAACTAATTTGAAAGCATGGGAACAACCAATCCCATTATTTGACGGGGTCATATACTATGGGTAAATCATTTGGACCGAATGTAGGTGATAGATTATTTAATTATTAATTGGCAATAAATATACATAACTATTACATCTAATAAAATTGCTTACAAAACAATAAATTGGTAGATAAACTAAATAATAATACAAGATGCTTCGCCCAAAATTATTTTCCTACGATCACTACCCAAAGTAGGTTTTTGCACACTCCAATCTAACCGCAAAGTTGATGTTTTCCGCGAGCTGTCATAATTGGACATTGGCGCTCTTAAGCAGAAAGTAACTTTGGCGCACGCCTAATTTTATTTATAGATTAAAGAGAGCTAGTAGTTATTTTAATATATACTGTAAAATAAATAAATATTTCAGTTGACTTCCTAATATGTTAAAGCATCCAACAGTATTTTCCGTAATAATTTAATGAGAACTAAGGAAATCTAAAAAATATCTGACAGCAATGTATTAGTGTTCTCTACGTACATAGGTACACGAAACTGCAATATGGAAACTGCTAAGTACAAATTAATTTTATTTTGGTGTGATCGTAGCAGGAATCTTGTGTGTATTTCGGGTAGAAAATCCTTTGGTACTCTCGACAGATTACCGCGCTCTGCTGGCACGTCTCGCGGCAACTTTCTGTCTCGACTGCCAAAGTACTTTTTTCTGCTCTTGATACACAAATAGCTATTTTCAGATTTCATTAGTATGTATTCTTTGGAAGTATATTCTGTATTTAAAGATGTGAAATGAAATAATTCATTTATCAGCTTTTTTATAAAACCCAAAAAGTGTTTAGTATATTTGAATACCTATATTCAGTGCAAAAATGCAATGCGTGATTTTATCTGTGTCAATCACTTTTATTTGATTTATACTGCTGGCAAAATTGATGCAACACATAATGTCATAGAACATAACAGAACAACCACCAAATTGAATTATTGCAGAGATATTAAAAGCATCTGGATGTTTCAGGTTAACGGTCATGTTTAAATGAAACTATTTTTTAATCATCCACGGACCAATTTTTGGCAACATAAACATAGCAAGTCTTCACAATGTCGAGGTTATTTTAAAGCCACGTCCACACCGAAATCAACACACAAGAGCATTATGTTTATGTTGCTTGTTCCTGGAACTTGTTTCTGAATGTTGCCAGAAGTTTATTCAAGTTCCTCGTTGTTTAATGTTGCAGCCACAAAAGAGTTCCTTTAAGTTTCTTGTTTCCATATTTAGCGGCAAAGATCAAAGGAGATATAAAAACATTGGTACACATTTTTTGTTTCTCAATGGTATTTTTATCAGTGTGCATTTTGTTGCTTGCTCCTCACTCGAAACTTGTGTCGTGAAGTCGACGCGTCGTTGCCAAAAATATCGCTCAACTTGATTTAGTTTATCAATAATAAAAACATTGCAATAAAAAACATGCGAGATGAACTTAGAAGACGTATAACACATGTGAAATTCTGTCTAAAAGACTTGGTCTAGTCCAACATTTTTGGACTCGTTTTTTCTGTTTTTGTAAAATAATTACAACTGCATCTGTTGCTGCCTGTAAATCTTCGTCACATCACATTATTTAGAAACTAGGATCACACACTGCACTGGTGTAGACACAACGTTTCCTGTGGCAGCAACACAACGAAACATTCTCAAAAATGGTGTAGACAGAATGTTAACGAAACTTATGCTGTTGTTTCTGTTACCATTAGGCAATCCAGATCACGTGATCTAATATGGCCGTGCAGGGCAAACAATTTAGACAGATAGGTTAGTTTTGTATTGTCTATTCGGTCATAAACAGTGCTCAAGACTTTTTAGTCGAATTTATTAGTATATTTTGCTTCAATTTAGTATATTTTATTAGTGTTTAGTATAATGTTCAGTTGATTAGTATTTTTTATTTAGAATATATCACTTTTCTCAGTTTTTATAAATAATGTTATTGAACAAAACTGAACAAAATGCCTGCTACATACAGCCTGATATTTGATTTTTGATGTTGTTAAATCATCTCTATTGATTGCTGCTAACCACATTTCTCTACGCTTCTTGCTTAATTCATTCTTGTGAACCAAAAATGTGTTCTTTAAAACAGCTGGGGACCTTAAAAAAGCTTACTTGGTCTCGGTTTGAATGGCTCCACAACCGACTACAATACAAGTTGTTGGCATTTTGAAGTAGGTGTTTCACTCCTGAGATCCGTAAGCATAAAAGTTAAATACTGCAGGTGCATGATATCTTCCAATTCAAGCAAGTGAAATTTTAATGCCAGCAATTTCATAAAAGTTTCACTTTCATTATAATATTGTATATGTTTTAGTCAGTGTTTACTTACCCGTAAATATCAAATAATAATTCTTGATAGTTTGAAAACCACTAACAAAAAAATAATGTTCTTATATAGGTACACAACCAAAAGCTGGTCTTAAATTGATATACCCAGCTTAAAAGTTGTATAAAACTGAACTTTTTATTGTATGTTATTAGTATAGAGATACCAAAGCAAAATAAAAGCACCTTTCTGCAGATAAACACTTGTGTATACCAAAATCCACGGTCTACAATGTATTAAATCGAATTTGTTTGCCCTGTGTCGCCATATTGAATTTTATTTGACAGGTCACTGGATTGCCTAATAAAACAGGTTGCGGCAACCAGCAATAAAATGTTCCTCGGTGTTTCTTTGGTGTGGACATGACTTTATGGTCCTCAAAATGTTAAGAACAACGAGGATTTCGGAAGAAATCATGAAGTTTTAGCGATTCTTGTTATTACAATAATATGTAGCCCTTAGCCATCCCGGGTTGATTGCCATTATTCCTTTTTTCACTTTTATTCCACATCACACGAATAAATCATAGTATTGGAGTGTCGGAATAATCAAAAACTGTTCATAATTTTTATGGCTTTTTCACAATGAAATACTGTGAAATTATTACAACACCTGGATCGAGGTCGCAACGGAAATAATAGAGTTCCAAACAATACCAATGTTGAAAAACTAAAAATTATGGTTGCACTGCTGTATCGAAATGTTGAATATTTATTGCAGATGATACAAGAGCATAAATTCCCGTCAATAAAAAACTACAAGTGGTGAGCAAGAACTAAAAAAGTTGAATTCAGGTTGACAAAAAAGGGCATAAAACTCGTCAACTATACCATACAAAGTAAATAGTAGAAGACAGCTATCATATTTTTTTCTAAATAGTACCCAATATATATAGACCAAGGTTTATATTAAGATATTTTCAAAAGGTGCTTCGATAAATAAAATTCAATTACAATCTAAGAAATAATTCCGCATGGAGCACTTTTTTAAAGAGTTATAAAAAACTCACCAGAAGCCTGTAATATCATATTTCACATTGTGCACGGCCAAAAGTGTATGTAATAGAATAATTTCTACTTCTTCTACGACAAACACAATTATTATCAACCTTGCATGGAGAGATTTCCAATATAAACAAAGAAATTATGTAAGTTTATCTTCAAATAGAAACAATTAATTCATCATAGCTTTTTTATTGTTATGTTCGCAAAAATTTTATGTATACAAAAGATAACTTTTGTATTTACCCTGGTAATACAAATATGCTCATAAAACCAATTGCCGATATTAATCTTTTAAAAGCTGACAGACAGTAAACCATCCATGAAAATTTACAAACATAACCCGCCAATCGGTATAATGCAAGAGTATGATTTTAAAAAGCATTCACCGAGAATATGAACTATAAAATAGGGAATCGAATACAATCATCAAAATTAAACCTGAAAAAGAATGGGTTAATACCCACATCCCCAATATGCAAATTACCGAAAATTGTTGCAATCATATTGTGAAGAAGATAGAAGACGTAAATGTCACTCATGGGTATAGGTACAGTGTGGTAAACAGGAAACATCGCTACATTGATATAATTTTTTGTGTTTGATTGAGACAAAGTTTCCAAGATATTCAAATATTCTTGTTAACGGTGGCTGGAACGCTACCGAAACCTTGAAATTAAAATCGTGATTCAATTTCCCAAAAATAACAATGTTCAGTATAATATTTATTTTTATAATGAGCCTACATGAAGACAATACAATATATATAAGAAGAGATAACATGGTGTCAAAGGAATTTAATGTTAAAAGTAGTCTTAGACAAGGAGGAATATTAAGCCCATTGTTATTCAACTAAATATTAGATGATGTGATGAAAAACTCAAGAGAACATGCTAACCAATTGTATATTTGACACAGGCATCTACAGAAGTTTATCTACGTGAATGCGCTTTTGC
Source organism: Galerucella pusilla (assembly GCA_910591695.1). Classification (NCBI taxonomy): domain Eukaryota; kingdom Metazoa; phylum Arthropoda; class Insecta; order Coleoptera; family Chrysomelidae; genus Galerucella; species Galerucella pusilla. The sequence goes on from CAJUYI010000137.1 coordinate 251,208, forward strand.
AGAGGATCTTTCAATATTCGCAAAAAAACGAACAGGATCTGCAAAAGAACTTCGACATTTGGATTGCAAAGCTGGAGAATAAAAACTTGAAGATAAATGAAGAGAAGACAAAAGTAGTGGTGACAGGAGGAGAAAATACCCAAAAAATGTAAATCTTAACGAAAAAAATCTGAAACAAGTAGAAAATTTCAAATACCTAGTTTACCGAGTAAACAGCAATAATAAAGGAACTATGACATAAAAATAAGTATAACAATAGAAAAGGCTTCAAAGGTGAACCATGGTCTCCAAAACTCGTTCATTCGAAAGAAAGAAATTTAGGTTGAAACGAAAATGACTGTAATATAGAACTAGGTATATTTCTCCCTATATTAACTTTTGAATGCGAGATCTGGGTACTGACGCATAGGATGGAAAGCAAATTATATAGTATGGAGGTGAAATAATTACGGAAGGTCGGAGGTTTTACAAGGAGAGACAGAATACGGAATTTAACAGTGAGAGAAAACCTCAATACACTACCATTACTATAGATAATACAAAATCGACAATTAAAATGGTTTGGACACTTAACTAGGTTAAGCAGCAACATGTGAGTAAAACAGATGTGCGAGGAAAAAAGACATGAAAGCAAAGCCAGAGGAAGCACATGGGACGATAACATAGAAAAAGTTTTGAAAAGCAAAGGTATAACTTTAGCGGAAACACGAACCAAAGCAAGAACAGATGGAGAGCTTTTATATACACATATACTTTTATATACATCACGCGTTGACCTTTTCAGATATATTGTGGTCCTCTAAGCCTAAATTACATTCTTCAGTACGACTCTTTTAAATCTCTCGTTATTCCGCTGCTTTCCAAGGAATCTTCCAGATTAAAAATTTCTGTGGTTCTATTTTTTATTATAATTACTTCGTAATATATTTCATTTGAAATGAGCCATATTGCATTTAATAATAATTATAATAAACGTCTTTCATTTCCAAAAATTTAAAATACAAATAAAAATAATTATAAAGGAGAAGTTTACTTTTGTTGTATTTTACAACTAAGATGGTCTTAAATCATTATTCCCACATTTGCGGACCATTCTACATTCCGAGTAGTTGAATTTATCGCAACTAAATATTGTTCCCGAAAGAATAGTAATTATTAAATAATTTATATACCTAAATTAAATTTAATGAAAGCAGTAGTTGATGCCTCACAGGTCCATAGCTGCTACTTTTTTTGTTATATTTCTCCATTTTATTACACCTCTTGCAATCATATTTCTGTTCTCTATACCTATCTGTTTGAAGTCTTCTTTAGCAGCATGCAACCATTACTTCCTAGTTCGTTACCTTTTTTCCTTACCTCCTTCACCTCTTAGAAGAATCTTCTACATCTTTCGTTAACCATCCCACCCAGAATGGCCTAACCATCGAAGCCGTTATGATGGAATTTTTCTTTCAAAGCATGGTGCACTATACTTCTCCACTGGCCGCATCTTTAATTTCTTATATTTGTTTTCCTTGAGAATAATCTGCATATAATTATAATTTCTAGGTCTCCTAAGACTCTGCTGGCTTTCATTATCATTTTGTCTATTCCCATTTATTAATCGCTTTTATCTGTCACTGTTACTTCCAGATATTGACACACTTTTTGTGAAAATATTGTTTCCACCATTGCATGTTAGGTATATCTACTTTCGTGTAAATTGAATTGAATTACATACAAATCCAAATAATGGAGATGAAGTAAATGTAAGACTTTCACATGTAAAATAAAAGTTATCATTACGATACATACCACAAACATAATATATCAAATTAACTTGATTTAAGTGTATAATTCAGAATACCTACGTAGTTTTTTATTATTTATTATTACACTCGTTTTGTATCTCCGATCAAACTGGTTAAAAATACTTGCAAGCTACTGACAACGATAAATAACATTACGATTATCTGTGGGCTTGATTTATTACTTAGCACCCCATATAAAGATAAAATAAAAGAAAACTTGAATCGCAAACCGTTACGGCTATTCTTTTGTGGGCCATCAATTCATATAGAGCCACCGAAATTATTACTTACGGCATTGGTTACTCCGTCATAAACACCAAAAGTGTATACCCTCACGAGTACACAAAATTAGATTTGCAACAATATATCACTTTTTATGACGTTTTTTATTTCATTTCGCGTACTCAAAATTTTTCTATGCAAACTTTACTACTGCACAAGTCAATGTGTCGTTTCTAAACTATTCATTTTTATTCTGTGTTTTTAAATAAGTTTGACGCCTATAAATGGACAGCAATAATCCTATAAAAATATGATAAATACAATAATTTTCTCTGCAGTATACAGTTTGTACTCATGCTAGACGTTGTTATCAACGAGCTTGAGTTGACCCAATATAAAAACACTCGTATTGCACAGACCAACAAATACAATTTGAAATTTTGTCCGACTTAAAATATCAGATCTCAAATGACTGAAATTAGTGGAATAAAATCTAGGAAACTAAAAAGACATTATAATCAGATCGATCCAAGATATATACTTTTTTAACATGGAATTTACGTCGCTTAGCTTAAGCTAATTACTTATAGTAATAACAGTAATCGTAACAGTTTGTTTTTATGGGTATAAAAATACATTTATATTTTAGTAAAAAGAAAAGAGTGTCGAAATGTAATTTACAGCAATAGCAAGGATTAAACGAGCGAATGCAATTAAAATGAATAAAAAATGATTCTAGTTAATTAGTAATTTGTCCCATTTTAGAACTTTTAGTCAATTACATATCGCTATTCACTGTTAGGAGTTTCATCACATCACTATCCACTACGATACCGTACATTAGGATGAAAATGTACTTAACCTAAAAATAACAGAAGTAATCTTCTAGAAACCGCATTACATTTTACCGATCTGCTGCTAAAAGCAACAACATAGAAAACACAAAATTACTAATAACTATTTAGTGACATCTAATTTCAAATTTATCGTTTCGATTGTTGGTGTATTCACAACTAACATCACATGAAAAAGTTCCGAAAATCAGTTTTACCGCAAGCTGTGAGATCTATTGTGTAACGAATCCAACAACTTTGTGAGTAATTAATACCTATTCAGTTATAGTGTTAAGTAAAAAAATCACCATATCAATATTAGAAATAGCTATTTAGAACTTAGAACTAAATAGCACAAAATTTCAACACTCAAAAGAACCTAAAATAACATGGATGTCGCCTGATAACAAAGCAACATCTCAAATAGACCATATATGAATTAATAGGAGAAAACATACATCAATAAAGGACGTGAGAACATACAGAAGAGCATGTGCAGATTCCGATCACTTTCTTGTTATTGCCAAAATGAAACAAAATATAAAAAAACAACAAGGGACAGAAATGCATTAGATGGAACATAACAAAGCTAAGTGAAGAGAAAGTAAGGAAAAAATATGAAACACAGATAGAAGAATTACTAAGCAAAATAGTGAAAAAGGAAGACAACGTTAACGCACAATGGGAAGCTATAAAAAAATCCATTCGAATAACAACGGAAAAACACATAGGCAAAATGGATAGAGATAGAAGAAAAGAGTGGTAGGTACAATGATAGTTGCCGTGTAGCAGTAGAAAAAAAAGGAAAAAAGACAAAAATGGATAAGAACAAATGAAATAAAGCACAAGCAAGAATACATAAAAAGCAGAAATGAATGTAACAAAATGATAAGAAAATCAAAGCGAGAAAGGATGGATAACAATATAAAAGAAATAGAACAAGAAAGAAAGAATTGTAATACCAAGAAATTTTATGAAAATATAAATGAACAAAGTCGAACCTATAAGGGCAAAACGAAAGATATAAAAAACCAATATGGCAAAGTCATTGAAAAAGAAAATGAATACAAACAAATATGGATGGATCACTTTAGGACTTACTTTAGAAGATTCAGATATTGAAGTAGACATTGAAGAAATATCACAAGAAAAAACATTGGAACAACCTACAAGAGCAGAGATTATGGAGATTATTAACACCAGCCGAAACGGAAAAGCTCCTGGAGAAGATAACAAATATATGGAACTGATAAAGTACTGGGGTGAGAAGCTTCATGATATAGTATACCAACTTATAATAAAAATATGGAGAGAAGAAAAAATGCCTATAGAATGGGAAATAGGCCAGATAATTACAATCCACAAAAAATGTGACCAGCATGAATGCCAAAACTATAGAGGTATTACATTACTGAATACTGATTATAAAATACTATCAACTACAATAAACAGAAGGCTTAAAGACACTACAGGAAGTACTATAGGACGATATCAGCGTGGATTCGTAAAAGGAAGATCAGCGGTATACATGCCATATATACACTGAAGCAGATAATGGAAAAGGCATATGAACATCAAATAGAACTGGAAATGTTATTTTTAGACTTTCGGCAAGCTTTCGATTCAACACATAGAGGCAAACTTTTGTCTGCGCTGATAGAACTAGGCATTAATATTAAATTATGAAGGTTAATTAAGATGACTATGGAAAACTCAAGAGCTACGATAAAAATACAAGGAGGAGAAACTGATGAAATAAACATAAATAAGGGTGTAAAGGCCTGGTTTCGCACGTGCGATGAATGCATGCGTCCGACGCTTGCAGCCGCTGCATGCGTTCATCGCAGGTACTGCTCATATGGTACCACGTGCTTGTGGTTTTACTAGTGCGTCGATATCTAGCGCCTGCGTCTAAATGCAACGTCAAAACGCAACGACTGCTTCGAAGACCAGTCAGACGGCGAGAACGCAGGCGATTTTGTGCATTTACGAGCCGTCAACATGAGGAAAAATGGAGCCGGGATGACGAGATGTTATTAATTGAATTAGTGTCCTTTCACAAATGCCTTTATGATGCCTCAAGTGAAAAATATAATATGAAAAATATATATGAGTCCGGTTCTGGCATTATTTTCAGTAAGTGTGCTTGAGCTCTGCTCCTTAAAATACTCTGATATTTGTGGATTAATGCACTATTTTTAATTTATAAACTAAACGTAATCGTTTACCTTAGTGTAATAAGTGCCTGTGGTAAATTGCAGCAAGATTAACTACCAGCCAAGTAAGATTACTTATATTTTGTTAGTTATATGCCACATTCAATTAGTATCCATTATTAAACAGTAATCAGCCGGTAGACAAGAAACCAGTTATAACACAAGTAAATTAGTAGGCAGATATATTAGAACTTTTTCAAGAGTGCCAACAAAGTTGGCTTCAGATTATTTCTAGAAGTGCAAAAATTACTGAATATGGAAAATTATGCTAAAGAAATTTTAGATAAACTTAAGATCGCGGAAGAAAGAAACATAAGAATTGAAGGTAAAATTGATGATATACAAACTAAATTGTCAAAGTTAGAAGCTGAAAATCAAGCAAGAAAACAGGAGAATGAACGACTCATGGATTTGTTAAGGATACAAAATGATCAGATCGAACAATTACAGAGAGAATCTAAGAGAAAAAATATTATTATCTTTGGAATTGATGAAGCTAATAACGAGGATCAAAAAATGCAAGAACATAAAGTAGCTGAAGTGGTGAAAATAACTGGTGTAGAGTTTGATGCAGAAAAAGATATAGTTGAGATTAAAAGAATAGGCAAAAAAGAAGAAAACAAAATCAGACCGATAATGGTAGAACTTCGAAATGGTAATAAAAGAATTGACATCCTGAAAGCCAGTAAACAACTTAAGAGAACTAAATTTAGCATCAATGAAGACTTCCCGAGGGATGTACAGGAACAACGTAAAGTGCTTAGAAAACATTTGATCTCGGCAAGAGAACTAGGAAAACGTGCAACTATGCGGTACAACAAACTCATAGTGAATGGAACTGTATACACAGTAGAGGAATTAATGAGGAGCCAGGAAATTGAAGACGGGAAGAGACACCTCGGCGTGACACCACATAGAAAAACAGGCACAAGAACCACAAGTGAGAGATCACCTACCGAAGATGACGAAAACAAAGAAGTAATGAAAACTTCTAGAACAGACCAAAGACTGCCAAAAAACTAGATAGCCACACATCTAATGCGTATCTTGAATTTGCGGAAATGCATCGGTTCGGCCAAGCAGCTGAATATAATGATAAATGTAGTCACAATAATTGTATTAGAGTAAGTTGTAGTTGTAATGTAAATTTAATTCGTTCATTTATTATAAACGAATAGTTTGGGTTTTACACAAATATTGTTTTCGCTCTTTTATTGTTTATTTTCATTGTGATTTTGCCGCATGAACTGTGTATTTATTTATAGACTCTGTTCCGGATTTCTTGCTATATTGATTTGTATCAATTTGAAGCAATAAAGATATTATTATTATTATTATTATTATTATTATAAAGATCTTATTGTCAAAAATAATGTCTGGAAACAGATAGCGCAAAAAAATGGAAAATAGGCGTGAAATTTGGTTTCATTATCTACGAGATACCTTGAAATTAAATTGTTGAATGTCCCTTCTGCATTTCTGTACTTGTACATGTTATGATGGGGTTTTCTTTGAATTAACAACGGAATGATCGCTTCATCATCTAAATAGAAGGGCTATCACGAACTTCATCATGATTTCACGAACTGAACTGCGAAGTGCTGACTGTTACATCTAGACACACAAGCAAAACCACTCAAACGCATGCGATAGACGCTTCAGCGGCTGCAAGCGTCGGACGCATGCATTCATCGCACGTGCGAAACCAGGCCTTAAGAGAAGGTGATTCGCTATCTGCAACATTATTTAACCTAACACTTGAATATGCAATGAGACGAATACAAAAAAGCAATCTCAGGACGAGCGGAAAACAGATAATTGCCTATGCGGACGACATAGTAATCATATCAAAGACAAGAGAGATTCTGGAAAACACAATAAGGGAAATCACAAGTGAAGGAAATAGAATGGGATTAGAAATATATGCAGATAAAATAAAAATAATGATTTTTGGTAAAATAAATCAAACCAATGCAATAAAGATCGGAGAGTTCGAATTTGAAAAAGTGGAGAAATTCAAATACTTAGGTGTCACAGTAACAAACACTGGAAACAGGAAAAAGGAAATAGAAGAAAAAATCATTAATGCAAATAGGGCTTACCATGCCAATAAAAAACTTTTAAAAAGCAAATTACTCTCAACACAAACCAAAATCAATATTTATAATAGATAGAAAGATAATGAGAACAATATTAGGACCAATCAAATTGAGAGATAACAAGTACCTACAGACAAAGAATGAACTATGAAATTGAGTAAGAACTGGAAGGAGAGGACATAGTAAGGAAAATAAAAAAACAAAGAATGAAATGGCTGGGACACATATATAAAGCAGAAGAACAAGAAATAACACTGCAAGTGACACAATGGGATCCCGTGGAAAGAAAACGTAGGGATAGACCTAGAATAAAATGGCTGGAACAGGTGAAGGAAGATATGAAAAGAGCCGGAATTGGAGGATGGAAGGACAAAGTTAAGGATAGGAAACTATGGAGAGCATTGACAGAGAAACTCTAAAAAGAAAAACGGGGATTGATCCACCCCCAAAAAATGGACCTAGAAAGCGCGAAGCGGCGTATAAGTAATTATATACATATATATATATATATATTTAGAACTTATCAGCTGGAATATTTGAGTACATACTGTGTAAATATTGGCCTTTTTATATTCTTCATCATGTAGTAACTGTATAATATACAATATACTGTATCTAGAATATAATTTGTACGTTGAAATAAAATACAATCATTTATGGCGTTAATACAATCTATTCCAATATTAACACTGATGTGCACGAGTTTTTAAACAACACTGGAGAAATTCTACCAAAATTCGACTTTGTTGACATATCTTTTTAGCGGTGACACGTATGGTTTCGATAACTGGTTTATATCAATTGCTACTACAAAAATACAACTACAGCGAGATGTATACGACCACCCAGGGCTCTAGTTTCCAATAATACTCTGTACATTAACTTTGTTCTATGAACATTTTTAACACGCTTCTATTAGCTTTACCTGTACGTATGGTTTGTTTGATTGTAACCGACTCCTTTGGAATCGATTTTGACCCACTGCAAACAAACAGATTAATTTTGCACACCTGTCAAAAACCTATGTCAATACAATGTAGTAATAAAATATAGGGCGTTATTAAATCTTAGACTTATTTTATAAAACAAATCACTTTGGCAAATACAGGAGTGAATGTGAAATAGCCACGCCTCGTTACTTTTTTTTTAGTGTGGGATTCTCTCCAGCTGGGTCACCACCCAGCTCGGACACCCCGCACACAGGGAATCCGAGCAACGTAGATATCTCTAAGTAGATACTCTAAGTAACATCTTCCTCTGCGCTTTCACCAGCTGGTCCTTGTAGTTAGCGATGAGCATCGCATCTTCCCAAAGAGGTGCACCATATAGAACGATGGAAAGAGTCACTACCGACAGCATTTTTCTTTTAGCCATCGATGGTCCCCCAATATTTGGCAATGTCTTGCTTGCCTTCCCAATGCGCTTTACTAGATGATGGAGGTATTAGTACGGTCCCTCAAGCAAGTATACTTGACTACTATTGTCAGTTCTATTGTATCTGTTAGATAGTGGAGAGCACTGCGAATGTTACTTATAATATATTTTAGTCTGAGGTACAGAATTTAGTACTTTGATTATTTGCCGTACTAATTCACCAGGCGCATATTACTATCTTTATCATCCGAATACTTTCTCATTTTAACTTCGTGCCTTTCGTACGTTTCTCGACATTCACTCCTGTATTTGCCAAACTGTAAAGAGGAGGTCGCTAGTTTGAATCTCCTGCCGCCAGGGGGTCTATTAACTAACAGTGAGAGCTCCTACGAGAGTACACACTTAATAAAGTTCGCATGCGAATTCTCTCGAAATAGACAGCCTAAGTCTGACGTCACAACTGTGGGCGGAGCCTATTACGGTTCCAAACAAACTCTCTTTCTATGTAAAAGTCCCATAAAGAATTTTTTATTTAGTGTTTTCAACGTTTTAATGGCAAAATAAGACATCTAGTCTTAATTTGTACTGTTAATTTCTACTGTTTTATGATTGATAATCACTTACATTTTAATAGTCATTTTAGTTACGTACAAAAAACATTTTTTAAAAAATTATAGGTACTTTTATTCCAGAGTATCGCAACATTTTAGTATTAACTCTAGAATAACAGTGTATAAAACCATAATACAGCCGCATTGGAAACATTGGAGTGGTTATCGATTGAAAAGAGGCTGATTTATATGACACCTACATTTATAAGATGTTACACAATCTTTTGCCAATGTATTTTAACAAAATTTAACCTTTAACAGTCAAACACATGTTAATACTAGAACTAACAATCACTTACATATTAACATTCAAGCTAAGACGTTTAATACAAAAACATTAATATTTAAAGGATTTATTGACTATAACAAGCTAGGTACCAAATGAAATAAAAGATTCTCAAAGTTTCAGTGGCGGATTTAGGCTTATGCCCGTGTGAGGCCCGGGCCTAGGGCGGCAAATTTTGAGGGGCGCCAAAGACTTTTCTACCTCAACAAAATTCAATAAAGTTGGATTTAGAGGCTAGTAGGGAAAAAATAAGCATTTGTATATAAAAAAACTCAAAAAACAATATAATATTTACGAAAGAAAAAGGGCGCCATATCGTCTTGGGCTTAGGGCGCCCTCAAACCTAAAACCCCTACTGCAAAGTTTGCCACAATTTAAAAGAGGATTAATGAACTATTTAGTTAAACCTTGAACCTAGAATTATTTTTACTACAAATTGTTAAAGATTCACTACAATCTGTAAATATTGAAATGTATGTGATTGTTTTTTTTAATAGTGATAAATGCGGCATGTATTTGTTTATTTATACATTTATTTATATAGGTACATGTAATTATTTAATTTTATATATTTATTTATTATATGTTTGTATACTTTAAACTTATGTACCATGTAATTGTATGTAAGTTAGGTTTTCCTATTTTGAATAAAGCCATCTATAGGTATCTATCTTTATATTATTATTTAGTTTGTAACTTTAACTGAATATATTTTTAGTGCTTTCAAGACACTATGATAATGTGCTTTGTGCCAGGTTGCAAGCATTATAGTGCAAAGCAAACCTGCAAATTCTTCTGGTTTCCAACAAACCAGGCTGAGGAAAACAAATGGATTTCTCTTATAAGGTGAAGAGAGAGTAATTAACATCATTTTCAAAGAATGTTTTATTGAAATATTTTATTCACTCACAGGCGAAAAGATAAACAATCCACTCCGTTCGCGAGTTTGTGATTGCCATTTTGTGGACAAAGAAAGCTTTAAGACATGTTTTGAAGCCATCTCAAAATAATAGAATATAGAAATTAGGAATACAGAATACAGTTTAGATGGTTTCAAATAAAATAAAATAGTCAACCTAACCTCAAAAAGTTTTCAACTTAATTTAGTAAGTAATTAAATTAACTCATCTTGGCAAAAACCTATACAAAAACACTCTAACACAATATGGAAACTAGATTTCTTATTTTGCCTTTATAACGTTGAAAACACTAAATAAAAAATTCCTTATGGGACTTTTACATAGAAAGAGAGTTTGTTTGGAACCAGTCCAGGCTCCGCCTAGAGTTGTGACGTAAGCACTTAGGCTGTCTATTGCAAATTATGATATAGCCAGCATGCCAGCATACTTTAGGTATAAGTGTGTACTCTCGTAGGAGCTCTCACTGTTAGTGAATAGAATCCCAGATTTAATTCAAACTTTTATACACTTGTCAAGAACCGAATTAAAAGCTAAGCTGACTAAACTAAAGTGAAAAGTGAGAAATAATTAATAATTTAAGAATAAAATGATCAACAAGAAAATTAATTTCAATGTGGTAATAGCGTGGGGTATAGAATACAGTATAAGTTTAGTACAAAAAAATATTTTACCCACAACATAGAAATCTTTATTCTTTTTCCGAATCGATGTTCTAATCTGTTCACACTGAGGTAAATATTAATAACTTGAAAGGTTACTATAGTTAAAGATAGCAGCTATGGAAAAATATTGATAGAGCAACTGTTGATGAAGGACAATAAAGTCTACAATTTACAGCTTAATCTGTAATTTATAAATTCTGCAAAGTTAGTATAAAAAATAGCTAAACAAAATAAAAAGTTTTAATTAGGCTTTAAGAAAAGTGAATTAATTTTATAAATATTAATAGTAAAGGGATATTATTCCACTCAAATGATTGCAGCCCCAAAAGTTACATCCGCATCTGTTGAATAATATATGATCAGGAGGTTCAAACACAATTGTGTATTTAACCATATTTAACCATATGCGGATTATCCGCATTATTAATATCTAATACCATTCGAATTTCAGTGTACGCTAGTTCGCACACATCTGGTATCGTAATTCAATTGCATGATAAATCGCTGTATATATGTTATGTAATCGTGTAATATATAAAATGCCTCGATTTAATCCGATTTTTGTATGCAATTCGTTAAACTTTGAAGTGAAAAATTAAAATAGGAGAATATTTAAAGCTTTTATCATAAATTAACCCTACAATAAAATGTAATTACGCTTATTTTTTAATTACGGCATGGAATAGAATACAATAACTTTATGAAGAATAATTAATGGATTAAACGACTTACCTTAAGGAAGTTGAATCCAAATTATACGAGCATCTGGTTTCCAATATATAACACATAACACTGTAGTGTATTCATCATCTACAAAATGTCCACAACGTTAAAAGAAATAAATTTTTCTCACCCTGTATTGCCCGGCTATCCAGTCTATCTAGCTATCTAGGTACCTCTGTCGTATCTCGTCGTCCCTTAACCCCTCATTATTAGTTGTGTTTAGATCGTATAAATCCAATGGGATAGTATTTACCTATGGTAGACTAGGGTTGGGAGGGAGTTTATATATATTGGAAACCAGATGCTCGTATAATTTGGATTCAACTTCCTTAAGGTAAGTCGTTTAATCCATTAATTATACTTCACATCTGGTTTCCAATATATAACACATAACACTGTAGATGTTTAAAGAAACGATCTAATAGAAAGTGGTCACTCATGAAGAAAGTGTGATCCTCTTAAGATATGTGTAATAATGATTGTGAGATTATACATCAAGAACCACAAAACAAAAATAAAATCAAATCAAATAACACATTAACTTGAAAAGATGGAAAATTTAATAAAAATAATATATAAATGCTACCACGTAGGAACACTTATTCTATGTAATAGTGTGTTTATTGAGGAAAAAAAAATAATTACTCTAACTACTAATACCAGATTTCAATAGCTTATTTGTTCAAATTCAGTATGAAATTTGAAAAGTTTTGCTCATTGGTCACAGGTCTATCGTAAAATCTTGTGAAAACGTCGGATTTTTGAGTCCACCCTGCAGCCTCGCGAATTGTTTCCATGTTGAAACCAGCTCGTGCTGCGGCTGAAGTAGAAGCATGCCTGGTAGAATTGCTCTTAAAAGAATTGGTGTCAATGCCGCTTTGTTGAAGTGTCGATTTTATCCAACGACTTACTGTTTGGGATGATGCGGGATGAATAGGTTTCTTAAGAGTAAGTAATAATTGCTGATTGTTTCCACTTCTGAATTTAGAAGTGACTTCCAAGTAGCGTAGCAATGTTGATGCTACACAAAGTTTAGGTTTTGATTCAAAACGTTAAAAGAAAGAATTGGTTTGCATCTCTTTGGGTTTGATGTTTTCAAAATGTCATCATATTATTGATTTTTATTTTAGTTAGTGTTTGAATCCTTTGTGCTATTGTGAGAGCAAGTAAGGTTGCTTAGTTTTAATGTTAATTTCTGTAATGATAAAGGTACTGTTTTTTGGTATCCAAGTAAGCTAGTTCGATACTTGGATCCCACGTTATTTTGTATTTTGGAAAAATAAGTTTTGTTTTGAAGATCCCTTTCAAAAATATTCTAATTAATAGATACTGTTCATCTGAAAATGAAAACAGTAAAGGGTGAGCGGATTTGTGTGTGTTAAGGCTGATGTAGGAAATTCCATTTTCAAGCTCTGTCTGAACAAATTCCATGGATACCACGCTTGCCAAGGCCAGTATGGTACAATTAATATACCTGTTGCATTATCTGGGATTATTATGTTTAACACTTGTGGAATCAAGGAAAAAGGTGGAAAAGCATAAAATTATATATCGTACCATGAGATTGTAAAGGCTTCTCTGTAAAAGAATCGGGATCTTTGTGCCATGATACATATTTTTCACATTTGGTATTCAATTTTGAGGCAAATAAATCAAGTTCTGGTCTACCAAACTTGTTCATGACTTTGATGTACTCTTTTCCACATAAAGCGTACTCAGTTTCGATCGATGTAGACCTCGATTCTTTGTCAGCTTGTATGTTGTCTTTTGTATTGATGTATGATGCAAATATATATATATATATATATATATAGTTATAGTAGATATTTGCCGAATGATAATGTACAAGGACAGGAATATTGTATATATATATATATATATATATATACAGGGTGGGGCAATCTTCTGACATCGGAGGATTACATTGTTGTGGTGAGAGATAGAACTTTATAGTTTTTTGTGAGCTAATACAGTTACTGAGGGCACATTTTGAAAATACTTTCGATTCTACAGGGTGTTCCAATACCACGTAGCAGCACAAACTTACATTTTTTCAAATGGAACGTACTATATTTTGTTTAAGAATCGAAAAGATCTCACCGAGAGCGTTACAAAAATATAGCACTCTAATATATTATAAGTGTGTTTTACAAAGATATGGCCAATTATTAGCAAAAAAGACCTCCTCTTTAACACTCTGCAGAACAGTAAATTAAAATATATCAACAGGTCTTTGTGTTCAAATGTCATACATACATCATTGGCTGTGCTCAGTATTAATTACTTTTTTCATCGGTGGCTTCTTTAATACAGGGTGAAACAAAACGCAAATCAAGCAATATCTCAAAATTTTTAAATGAATCACCCTATAAGTCTTTTTACAATTTGTTAGTACAATTAATAAACTTTCAAACGATGTAGTAAACTTAGGGCATTAGTTAATGGAAAATCGTAGATATTTTATGATAATGGTCAAAAACAAGTATATTACATACACAAATTAAATGGTATTAAATTTTTACATGCAACCTCTTGTAAATCTTAACATTTCTAAGGCATATATTTTAATCGTAATTTTGGATGCATCTACAATATCTAATCAATGGAATAAAATGTTTGTTAATACCGTAGGTACCTACCTGGAA
>CAJUYI010000138.1:0-24809 GCA_910591695.1 Galerucella pusilla
AATTATTGGTATCATGAGTGAAGAAGGTGTATCTGATATTGATAAAAGAGCAGCCGAAGTAGGTGAAGAATTGTTACCACCGAAATCTAGAAAACTATACGAGCAGCAGTACGATGCTTTTAAAAAGTGGTGCCGCTTAAAAAATGTGAGACAACCTACTGAAAATTCGTTTGTTTGTGATTTAATCGTTCCGGGAGTTTCGTCAATATTTAATCCCGGAGGGATTAAATGTGACACTTTAGTACCTGTCACAAGGGAGTGAAGTTGTCACTTTAGGCCCGGAAGTACGAAAAAGTATTTTTAAACATAGTTTTTCGTTTTGCCCCCTTCTGCTGAAATGGTTATAACCATGTATATATATTTTTTAAAGCAGCCGTCCCTTCGACGGCACCACCTCAGCCTCTTGGGCTTATTGTGGATTCTCTTAACATTCTGACTACAGCCTATATTCAGCCAATCCGTTCCCTGTATTAGCTCATACAGGTTCTTTACTAGTTGGTTGTAGAAGTCTTCTGGAGTCATTTGGGGTCTTCCATTTAGTTTTTGCCTCCTGTGGTCCAGCGTCTTACAGTTGCATAATATGTGCAGAGCTGTTTCAGAGTCCTTTTTGCATCTCCTGCATGTGAGGTCTCCGTTATACAGCCCTATTTTGTTCAGGTGCTCCTTTGTGGGAAAGTGTCTCGTAAGAAGCCCCGTTATGTTGCGTAGTTTGTTCCTGCTCATTGAGAGCAGTTCTTTCGCTACTTTTTCTTATGGTTCTTTTATAAATTTCTTCCCATGTGTTGCCTGGGCGTATTCATCCAGAGTTTTATGGATTGTTCTTTTACCCACCCTTTTAACCATGACCTAGTGGAGCATCTGGGGATGCCCACAGATGATTCGGGTCCGTTCATCAGTGTTAACGATCCTGCTCTTGCACTCCAGTGTTGCACTGTTCCGAGTCGAAAGTCTTCTAAGTTCTTCGCCGCATTCCCATACCAGCCGAGATGTTACCTGTATACAGACTTGGGTAGTATTCGAATAGTCAGTATTCTGAATCCTATTCAGAATACATTAGGCTGGTATTCAAATACTATTCGAATACATTTGTGTATTTGGTATTCGACTGAATACTTTTTTTGTCGGTACTCGGTATTCTGGATTCTGAATACCGGTACTTATTTGTATTCGAAACTCGGTAACCTTTCAACCTTTTGCAATATACTGAAGATAAAAGATTAGCTTTGGAGATGCTTAATAATTACCCTTCAATTAAACAAATATTTTTAAGGTATAACTCCATATTACCATCTTCTGCTCCAGTAGAACGATTTTTTTCTTTTGCGGGTATGATAAATACGCCAAAGCGTCAAAATTTGGGCGACGAACTTTTTGAAATGTCGGGATATGGAGTGCGTCGTCATATGATATTGATTGGTTCCTATTTTTTTATTTAAATGAAAATAATTTTATTTTAAGTTTCATTTCTTTTGTAGTAAAGCATTTTTAATTTTGTTATATATTTTTATTATTTCAAGCACGTGAATAAAAATTGAATTTAAAGTGCGCATATATGTTTCTTTTTAGTTAGAATATTCGAAAAGTATTCCTATTTAAATAAATCCAGGTATTCAAATACAGCGTTATTCGAATACCAAATTTCAGTATTCGACCCAAGTCTGCCTGTATATTAATTTGGGAGCACCTATTTTAAAAAGTGATACATGATTGAAAATTGAAGCTTCTATTAAAACAGAAAATCAATCTCACAAAAGTAAATTTAACCTCTTCAGCTAAATTATTCACAATTGTTGAGGAATCTATTTCTATTGCCACATCCCGATGAATACTCATATTGCGGCAGTATGCTAATAAAAAATTATTGTACCTTTATTGTATTTTCTATGGGGAGGGTTTAAACCTCCAAAACCCCTCCTTATAACGTCCCTGGTTAGTACCTCGGATGTGGAATTTTTATCCTTTTTCCACCTTCAGAATAATCAAAGATTTATAATACGTACTTTAATTGTGTTTAATAGGGAAATACTTATAGAACTAATAAAGGCATGGTCGTCATAAAGATTTCGGAACCCCCTGGTAAAACTGAAATTTTGTGCCCCCTAATTCAAGATTTATTTGTTTAACATGTACTGTTTGTAACCTGGACGAGAAAGAAACTATTTTTCATATTTTGTTTGAGTGTCCGATATATACAGTTATGAAACAAAACATATCCTGTCTGCAAAATTTTGAAACATTAGTAAATGCTCTACAAAATATAAACCTATCTGAGGGAAAAACTATATGCTGCTACCTTTGGAATATTCTCAAATTGAGGTCATTTATACTCGATGAATAATGTATTTTCCTACGACCACATAGGAAAATGACATATATCGCACTGACTAGTTCTATGGAAAGTGACCTTTATTCATACGCGTACGGAAAAAATCTTATCCGTACGTGTGCGGATAAAAAAGCTGTCAAATTGAATGTTGAAATGCTAGTCTTTTTACTCCGCAAATTAATATGTATATGTGAAATGCTTATTTCCTAAGTTGATTTGTCCATATAATAATATAATATAATCTATTTATTTCATTTAAAATTTAAAAAAAAAAACGAGCCCGGACTCGAACCACCCTACTGCTTGTCAAAAATCGAGCCCACGGATGCCTAGACCGCTCGGCCATCCCACTGTTGTAGCTTATGGTTCTTGTCTAAGATACTAATAAGCGCTAAAAAAATATACACAACAGTTTATTTATTCTCCAAAATAAAATGTGTTTATATCGACATTTATTGGACTTTCATGTTATTAAAACAATAAATATCCGTTTTCAATTATTTGAACAATGAATCCTTAAAATAGCAAGTTAATACTTTCAATCTCCTACAGGTAGGCAACAAGTTAAATATTAATTCTAACTTTTTTATAAAGGTACTTTTTTCCATTGCATAAAAATCACAATTTTCTGGGCCAATTTCAAAGGTAAGTAATCAAAACCATATAAAGTATTTACAAATACACATATGTAAAACCTCTCACATCTACATAAAAAAGCAAGATTATACATGCCTAATTTGGTAAAAGTATATCGCGTGGTCGTAGGAAAAATAGTGTACATAACTTGTGCGAAAGTGATTTTTCACACTCGTGGGATTGTCTCACTCGGCTGCGCTCGTGAGACAATACTTCCCACTCGTGTGAAAAATGTCACTTTCCGCACACGTTACGTAATATACTATAAAAATAAAATCATTAATAAAAAAAAGTTGTTTCATGGGGAATTGAACCTAGGTCTACCGCGTAAGAGTCTGGCATGTTTACCACTCAACCACCGAGATCTATTATAAGGACATGTCCATCGGTAGCTCCTCAATTACCCATTCTATTCAATTTTTAGTATTTGTTATTAATTTATACGGACTATTTTATTTGTTCATTTTTGTAAATAAATATTATTAATCCAGTGCTTCTGAGAGAGACTTTTTTGACAAGTTATTTTGACGTTTTTCTTTAAATTGAAAAAAAGATGAGTGACGAGTACTAAACGCGAATACTGATTGGTGGATTTCATATAAGTACATTCCAGGATGTACCTACCTATATGAAATCATAATATACGTTCGGTTAACCGATAAGGCCTACATTTCCATTCTTTAAACTGTGCAGGAAATGGATAATATACATATGGGTGTAGAAAAGATGGATAATATTTATGCGGGTGTAGAAAAAACATTTTTCAATTTTTGATCCAGTGGTGTACATTAGGGGTGGGCAAAATAATCGATCTATCGAAAAATAATCGATTAATCGGGTGATCAATTAATTTAATCGGGTGATTGATTAATCGATATATATATATATATATATATATATATTTTTTGGAACTTTAGTTCTTTACGCCAGGTTATGTTTGAGCGACCAGGGGTCGCGACGCAAAAGATCTGACCGTTACGCGTTACGTTACGCTACGTTATGTTACGTTGCTTCGTTATGTGCCTTGCTTGCGTGCTTGTGCCTCCTTAGTCTCTTTCTCGTTTACGAAGCAGCGATTCATAATAATAAATATGCTCCTACCGGGATTCGAACCGGGCCGCCCGCGTGCAATGCGAGCATTCTAACCACTGAACCACCGATGCTATATTGAAATTCTATGCAAAGCTGGTATTCGCAGTGCTGGTGATCTACTTGAATTTGTTCGGATACATTTTTACTATTATTTCCATAATTTTTTTGCGCGATTAAGGGGTCTAGCTACTTTTCGAAATACAGGGTGTTGAAATTTTGAAAACTTGAATGTTTTAATTCGATAACTTTAAAATGGATGGATAAATTGATTTGACATTTGGCAGGTAGTTTTTAAATGTAAAAGGGCATATTTTGAAAGAAATTGTAGTTTGTGCAACTAGTGTGGATAAGATGACCATATCGCACGAGGACGAAGATGGAGCACGATGCCGTAGGCGGAGTGCTCAATCGTTCAAGTGCGATATGGACAATCCACACGAGTCGAGCAGCATATTTTTTCTGCTACCCACTTAGGAAAAAATCTAGAAAATAAAAATTTTTATAAACTGTAATATAACTTCAAATGAAAAATTTAACAATTCAATTTTATGTTTCCACTGATTTTGTGGTAAACGTACAGTTCTTGAATGTCCAATTTGTATAATGCTACGGTTTCCTTTTTTAAATATAACTGGCCTGTTGGCTCTGCCAGTAACAAAAACTTGAGAAAAAAAAAGTAGATGTTGCCAGTTGTACTCCCTCATGAAGGGTACCGTACCATTATCTATAATAATAAATATTCTGCTAAATATTTCAAACGTCTATCTGTTGTCGTTATTAATATCAAGCAGAATGATTATTTAAAAATAAAATTAACAATAAAAAAAAATTCCTCGCCGGGAATCGAACCCGGGTATAACGCGTGAGAGTCTGGTGTGCTTACTACTCAACCACCAAAGAATATGCAAATTGTTTATCTATAACGTCAGGTGTGTTACATAACTTTTGCGTAACAGGAACTAAAGTTCCTACCGTGTGTCCCGCGACACGTTCTACCTTTTTATAGAATTAGTCACAATGAAAACTTAACGTTTAACTTAAAAGTTTGATCCAATGTCCTTCGTGACATACAGCCAGGGAAGTAGTTGTTGCTTCTTAGTGAACAGTCTGCCATTTGAATAGCTCTCGACTAGTAAATTTTACTTACATATTTATAGTATAAATAACTGTTTCAATACCAAAAACTAGTGGAGTGTCAGTAGCAAGGTAAAATGAAGGGTGAACCAGAAAAACTAATAATTTCAAGTTTTAAATGGCTTTTTCTATAAATGTAGTGTAGGAATTTTTAAATATTAAAATATAAATTCCAAAATCTTTCTTAAACACACTATACAGGGTGCGGCAGATCAACGGTCAATTAGAAATATCTCGAGAACTAAAGGTATCTGAATTATGAAAATTGGCATGAAGGGGTTTTGAATAATGAGCTATTCAATGAAAATATTGCCGTAACTATTCTACTTCCTGTTATACCGGAAGTTGCACATAACTTTGTAATTTTTAATGGAAGACCCTGTATATTTTTCAATTTTAGGAATATTTACGTTATTCTGAGCATTTTTTGTTGATATTTCCCTATACCTATTTAGAACCGTTTTTGAGTTGTTATTTTTTTATATGAAATTGACACTTTTTTACCATATACATAAAATTCAATATCTTTTAATGTAATTTGAATAAAAGTTTAAATTTCTTAGGAACTATTCACCACATACCGCTTTATCGTTTACACTGTGAAGATACCTTTTTTATTATACAGGGTGCTGTCAAAATTGGGATAAAAACGGAATCCACAATCTTCGCGTAATTCCTTTTTTTCAAATGGGACACCCTGTATGTGATTATTTATTTTAGAAGAATACCTTGCCCACTCTCGATATGTATATACCTATCTCCTGCAGTTTTCAAATAAATCAGCTTTATACATTTTTGTCTCAAAAAATTAATGTATCAAGTCGTCTATGGAATATTCTGACAAATGTCAGTTATTGTTTATGTTTAATAGTCACCTTGTTGTATGCCGTTGTGTTAAAGGTATAATAATAGCTTGCCTTTAATTTTCTTAACAAAATAATAATAGTACATTTAGGATATACAAATGATGATTTTTTAAATTTAATTATGATTCACGGTGAGTATAACAGAATAGTATCCAGAACTTGCCGAGTGTTTGCTGAGAGATATTCTGAAAAGCCTCGACCAAATCATATAACTGTAAAACGTTTGCTACACAACTGTTCCCAGTTTGGTCAGTTTAAAAGTAAAAGAAATAAGTCCAAGAACCGTGTCGATAATGAGGATTTACAAATAGACATCCTGGGATATTTTGCAGCTCATCCAAATTCATCCTTAAGGGAATGTGAAAAACTGTTGGTGTCGACTAGAACAATTCACAGAATTTAAAAAAAACATGGCTTAGTATTCACATCCTGGAGATCATGATGTAAGACGTGTAGAATTTTGTGAATGGATTTTAATGAAATGCCAAGAAGATTTCACAAAAAAAATTATTTGGTGTGATGAATCGAAGTTTACTAAAAATGGTTTGTTCAACCGCCATAACAGTCACTTCTGGAGTGGGATAGTAAATTTCGTTTAATGTTTTTTGTGCTGTAAAAAATAATAAAATATTCTCTCTCATGATTTATGACGAAAATTTAAACGGAGAGCGTTACTGCAACATCTTACGGCAAGTAATTGTACCAGCAATGCACGCTTTACTTAATAATGAGGCTAACGAAGCTTGGTTTCAACAAAATGATGCACCGGCTCACAATCTTCGAGGAGTAGGCACATTGCTTGATGAAATATTTAATGATAGATGGATGGCTAATAAAGGTCCGTTTCTCTGGCCACCAAGATCCCCACAATTGTCACCACTAGATTACTATATTTGGGGATATATTTAAAATAAGGTATTCTCTGAACCTGTCACTACTAAGAAAAATATGATAAACAAAGTCCTCCACGTTTTCAACGAAACAGATGGAGAATCACTATCAAGAGCTTCTAATGAGAATCTGTTCAAAAGAGTCCATAAATGTTTGGAAGTTGATGGGCAACACTTTGAATATTGATTGCATTAACAAGCTAGTGCCTTATTATCTTTGATAGTATCTGAATAATTGCACAATGTTCAACCGAGTGCTTAACTCAATAAATTAATACCACATAGAAAATTGATTTTTTGTGACAAAAATGTATAAAGCTGATTAATTTGAAAACTGCAGGAGATAGATATAGGGAATAGTAATACATATCGTTAGTGGGCAACGTATTCTTCTATAATAAATAATCACATACTGGGTGTTCCACTTGGAAAAAAGGAATTACGCGAAGATTGTGGATTCCGTTTTTATTCCAATTTTGACAGCACCCTGTATAATAAAAAAGGTAACTTCACAGTGTAAACCATAAAGCGGTATGTGGTAGATAGTTCCTAAGAAATTTAAACTTTCATTCAAATTACATTAAAGGATATTGAATTTTACGTACATGGTAAAAAAGTGTAATTTTCATATAAAAAACATCACTATTTAAAAACAGCTCAAAAAAGGTATAGGGAAGTATCAACAAAAAATGTTCAGAATAACGTGAATATTTCTAAAATTGAAAAATATACAGGGTCTTCCATTGAAAATTACGAAGCTATGTGCAACTTCCGGTATAACCGGAAGTAGAAAGGTGACGGTAATATTTTCATTAAATAGCCCATTATTCAAAACCCCTCCATGCCAATTTTCATAATCCAGATACCTTTAGTTTTCGAGATATTTCTAATTGACCGTTTATCTGCCGGACCCTGTATAAATGCGATATCAAGGGGGATTGATCCCACCGAAATATTTTTTTCAAATGTCTTCTTTGTTGTTATATTATACGCAAAATATTTTCTTTCTTTTGTTATTTTATATTTAATGTTTTTCTACTGTTCCACCAAACCAAACCACCCCCGAAATTGTTTTCTGGCTACGGCCTTGAAATGGAGAACAGAGTGGTGGATTAAACTATTGCGAGGCCCGGGACTAAATCGAGCGGGAGCCCCCTTGAGACCGGAGAAAAACCTTAAATAAGAAAAAGTTATACAAAAACTTCACCAACGAGCTTTATTAACAATAGTTCTTGATGTTACTCAAATTTTTCTTTATCATAACATTATTTTTGTATCACGGGATCCTCCAAAGCTTCGCGGGGCCCGGCGCTTAAGCCCCGTCTAGTCCTTTCGTCAATTCGCCACTGAGACACTGTCACAGGTAGCGAAATCTATTTAATTTATCAAATTTGAAAATAAAACACATCCTCACTATAGATTTTCTCTCACCTTATAGTAGCTTTCATTGTGTTGATATCTTAAGAATTCTTACCTTGTTCGTCTTCGTCAGTATCATCTTCAAATTCTTTACATTCCACGTTTAACGGACTACTGGCTCTTCCCGTTACACTGTGTCGAAGATGTGCTATGTATTTGGCAAGAATTTTTCCTGCAAAAAAATCGTTGATCTAAGCAATAGAAAATTTTATAATACCTAAAAGGTCTTATAACAATTAAAGGGAAAATTATTGCCAATAGGGTTTATTTAAATAGAATTGAATAGATGAGATTATTTAATGAACATGAGCGTTGCTTTTGGGGGGCGAGTGGGAGAATAAAAAAAAAGTTTGGCTAACTGTATCTTATGACATATTAAATTAAAGGGATTCTCCCTCGTATTAAGAATACTCTACCTGATCTGGAACTATCAGCCCTCTCTTCGAATTCGTTTCGATTTAAATCACAGATTTCGGTACCGGTTCCGGGAAATTTTTCTGGGTCCGGTTTCGGATGTAAAGAGAATTTCTTGGTACACCACTCCAACCATGATTTTATGTGGGAACTTGTCCATTCCAACGGATCTATAAATCAGACATATTTTGATAAATAATTTATTTTAATATTAAAATAGATATAGCGAGACAAACGGTGCCGCCAAGTATTCTGTCTGTTATTAAAACGTGCAGTAAAGCGAAAAGGATCCAGTCCAAAAGGAGAGCGGTAGACACCTATTTATTGTATGTAGGCTCGTTTAAAATTTTTTTGCCATTACTAGCTGTGAAGTTGATAATTATTGCTTCTTTTAGCCAACTTAGAAGTTGAATATCTCTATTGGTGGTTAATAATTTTCTATTATTAACCTAGGTCAATAATGGACAAATTCATAGAATATTATACACCAAGGTGGTGAAGACTATTATTATTGACCGAGCACCAAGATTATTTCGCGAGTGGCGAGCGGAATAAGGTGCGAGGTTTATAAATGTCTTCAACACCATGGTGTATATACATTTTTTTCCACTGCCAGTCCAATTTAAGACTAAAATTAAAAATAATTCACAAGAATGCAGCAAGTTTAAAATTCGCGCTCAACCAAAAATGGCTGATGACATAACGAGTACGTTCATAATATATCGAAAACTGACAGTGTACTTGTCAGTCAGACGACGGAGTAAACGCATCTCGTGGTACGTTTGTGAATTATTTTTAATTTTTGTCTTAAATTTGGCCAGTAGTGGAAAAAATTGTATATAAGGATGTATTGACATCTAGTTAGCCTAGACCAGTTCCATGCATAAACAAAATATTTAGTTATAGTTTATTTCTTAATATCTGACAGCACAGTAGCCTCATTAAATATTCAAATAGAAATTTATCGTTTACAGAGTGATCCTAAGAATTTTACAAGTAAATACTAAAATTCTAATGCAAAACAAGTAGGTGTCTGTATTGGTTATTTATACATCCCTGTTTCAGCTCAAAATACAATATGATAAAACTGAACAATGCCAGATAAACGATAAATATTGCGGCAGTGGCGGAGATTACGATATTAGTTTATTCTGCTCATTTAATTAGATTCGGTCGACATTACAGTTGAAATAAAATTCATTCGTTCAGGCCTATTAACAAGTTACATTTTCATTTTTATTAAATTAAATCAATTAAAGAAAATATAGTTTAATTTTCATAATTCAAATTTATTGACAATGAATTAATGTATGTCAAGTAAAGTAAACATACCATTTATAGGAAATATAAAATTCAATCTATAGTATCATCCTCTTCGCTGGCCATACAAGAATCATCCGAAAACTCGTCGAGAGAGATCACTATCGGTTCTATAGTTTGTTCTATGAGATTATCTAAAACCCACATTTTCTCTTCCTCTTTAATTACATGATTCAGAGCATCTCTCCAGTTCTCTTCAGTTATTGTTGTCAATGAGTACTTCATTAGTTCACGAACATCTTTCATTTTAAATGTTTTATTATGTCTAGCTACATAACCTTTCATTTGGGCCCATATTAACTCTATCGCATTTAATTCACAATGGTATGGCGGCAAACGAAGCACTGTTATCCCACGATTCTTGACTATTTCATCAATAAAAAACTTTTTGAATTGTAGCTTGTGATCTGAAGCAACCTTTAAAAGTTCTTTTTTCAACATATCATCTTCAAATGGTATATATCTTTTACGATTAACCAGTTTCTAATATCAGCTTTTCTCCAAGAGGTAGATGGAAGATTTTCTGTTAATCGCGAATGATAAGTGGCATTGTCCATAACGATTACAGCATTATTTGGAATTAATTCGACCATTTGTGTAAAATACTCTTCAAAAACATCTGCAGTCATTTCTTCATGATAGTCTTTGGTTGATGTTGACTGAAACTCCACTAAACCACCTTCAACGAACCCTTGATTGCATCCAATATGCGTTATTATTAGTCGGCGACCTTTACCGATAGGAGTTTTCAGTCCAGTAGATAAACCTTCTATGAAAGCTTGACGACTGGTTTTAATACTTTTGTCCTTCCATATTTTTTTCACTGAATGTCCTTCATTGAGCCATGTCTCATCTAGAAAATAGATTTGTCTTCCCTCCTGTCTGTATTTTCGGATATCTCGTAAATACTGTCGTCTCCAACATATTATTTGCTCGTTGTCGATTAGCACTGATTTGCGACTTTGCTTCTCCCAAGTAAAATTTAATTTGTGTAATATTTTCCACAAAGTTTTTCGCCCTATGTCAGGCAAATTCTCGTTCTCCTTTACCATTCTTAGAATTATGTCGAGGGTTGGGATCTCTTTTTTAAAATATAATTCGTGTACTTTTCATCTTATTGTATTTTGCATATGTTTATCAAGGTCAAGTGGTTTTCTTCCAGTTGACTTTTTAGGTGGAGATATATTTCCATTTTTCCTCTCTCTTAGAAGCCTGTAAATAGTAGATTCACTAACTCCTGTCATATTGGAACATGTCGAGACTATATTTCTAACAGTAGCAGCCGGCATTTGATGTACAACAGCATCATGCACATTTAACACTACAGTCTTCGTTTGTAAGCTAAGCACGCTCTTTACTGGGGTGAAACTTGAAGACATTTTTCACAACACAGTTAACACTTATGGAACGTAAGCGACTCTGAGCAAAACAAATTATACATGTTTGGGCGAGACGAAATTTCACCGTATATATCTGCAAAATTTCTAAGTAGTCATTAGGACAATCCCTAGTAGGACCCTATTGTAATGTTTCTTGGAAATTATCAAGTTGTTTTAACTAACCTAATTTAGATTTATATTACCTTTATATATCAGATCGGGTATAAAATTAAATAGTAAATAAATTCCTTAGATGAACGGTGACGCTTATGGTTTACTACCTTACTAGCATCTGTGACCTTTTCGCGTGCTGTCAGACAATAAGAAACAGACTATACCATATAGCAACGAACAATAACTCATTAGAAGTGTCAGTGTGAAGTTGGACGTCAAAAAAGTAAACCAGAGTTACGCAATAAATTAAAAGAAAAAAGATGTCCACCGAAATTGTGAAAATCGAAAAATTGGAGTATCGAGCCATCATCAAGTACCTGTTAAGAGGGGCCTTACAATTTAGACAGCTCAAAACAGTTGGAACCCCTGACTTGCAACAAAATTTGGGTCATTTTGTATGCAACAAATCTAGAGAATGCAGTAAAATTGAGAGTTGAAATTTAAACATAATATAACTTGGTCCTTTGTCTTGGGGATGAGGTATTTTGGTCAAGTTTTAGATTGTTATAAAAAAGATATAAGCCATTAAGTGATGGTATGATTTTGACAGCTTTGACAATTTGTGGTCACCAATTTGAACGCCAAGACCTTATCCCCAAAAGGAAGCCTAGAGAATTATATTCTGAGAATATGAGATCTTAATTCATTGTATTTTTTGAGATTTGTTGCACGGAAAATTTTGAAAACGAACGCATCTGTACATAAGTTCAGCTGTTCCACCGTCTTGGTTGATGGCGCTGTAAGGAACTTCAATGACTGATTACGACGGTCAAATGTCGTTGTCTTGTCATGTGTTTTGTGTACATAAAAATATTTCAAAAATTATTTATTCATTGCTTAGAGCTTGTTAATATTTGTAGGCGGTTGAAATAAAATAATTTTCATGCTGGAGATGTAAATTTGTGCCCCGTTTATTTTTATTCCACATGTGCCTCACCACAAGTCCCTATCGTGAAATAAACCACAAATATTTTTAGCTATTGCTAGTGATTCCACGAAATTTATTGATCCTCATATCGCCTTTTGGTTCCTCCTGGGGTCCTGTACCTAGCCCTAGATTACATCAGCACAAACATAGTTATATACATCAGCCTCCTGAGTTATTAAGGGAAACTACTACATTGGTGATAGTAATAAAACTAATTGCATTCTACTAATTATTGACCAAAATAGACATTTCGTATTCTATTGAATTCTGTTGTAATCCATTATTTCCGAAACACAGGAATAAAAATGTTATATATGTTTGATCTTTAATTATGTATCCAAATGTTATTCCAAAATACTTTTTGCAGTTTTCCCCCAGTTTGTAATAATCCGACATGCCTGTTTTCCATTGACTCTTCTTAATTATTTGTGTAAATTATAACAAAAATGTTTCATTTCATTGAATGCGAAAACAAATCATTTAGGCAATCTGCTTGTAGTACTACAAATTTGAAGTACAAAGTAAGTAAGTAAGTAGGTAGTTTTTATATTTATCGTAATACAGAAAAAAATGCTAATTAGGTAAACTATAAAAATACTTGCTGACAGAAATTGTATTTGAAACCAAAACATCGAAACTTTGTGTAGGTATATTATCTCTAATTGGAACAGCTGACCCGGAGAGGCGATTGTTTCGTTCGTCAAGAAATGTATTAAATTAAAGCCGATTTAATACCACTAGCGACATCTATCGTAAATATTTTGAACTTAAAAATAACTAGATTTTTGTTTGTTTTGAGGTTTGTATACATGTGAGGAGGCCCCTCTTATGCTTAATACCCTTGGTGATCAATGTCCTTTGTCCTCTCCAAGACCTAAGAAGTTTCGTGTCAAAAAATCTGCTGGAAAAGTTCTTGCCTCAGTTTTTTGGAATTGCCATGGAGTACCCATGATTGTTTTTTTGTATAAGGGTAGAACAATAACCGGAGATTACTATTCCACATTACTGACCACTCTACGGGAAAAAATTAAAGATAAAAGACGCGGAAAGCTATCCAAAGGTGTTTTGTTATGCAGGACAACGCCCCTGCACACAAATTTCATGTTGCCATGCAAAAAATTCGTGATTTAGGGTTTGAATTACTAGAACACCCCCCTTATTCACCAGATTTGGCTTCGTCCGACGATCATCTCTCTCCTCAACTGAAAAAAAGTTTGAAAGGTCGTAAGTTTTCTTCCAACGAGGAGGTTATAGAAGCTGTGGAGGTCTGGTTGGCAGAGCAAGAAGAAACATTTTTTTGAAAGGTCTAGAGACGTTGCAGGTTCGCTGTAATAAATGTATCCAATTAAGAGGAGAATGTGTTAGTAATAAAATATTTTGACATTGAAATTTTGTTTGGTTCTATAGAAGGCTAGGAATTATTCCCTAGTGCGATATTTTCATAATATTTTCCAATAAACGGGTTGTTACAAGAATTTTTGATCTTTTTCACACCCCAGAAATATTCTCTTTCGCTTATACGGGTAGGCAAAAATCTACGAACGGATTTGGAACGATATTTAAAATTAACACCTCGTAATTTTAAAAAAAATTCCATCTAACTATGAATCAGTATATCCCCGTGAGGTACAAGATAACCGAGAAAGATTTTATCAGAAATTCTATGTATGAGTGGTTGAACGGATGAGAACCGAAGAAATTAATTCATGAATGGGCATGGATGGACCACATTCTTTAACGAGTTTGCGCATACCAAAAGCGTGATTCATAGATGCACGTATCCGCATATTCCTTAATTGGGTGTATTGAGGACGCGATTTTCGATTATTTTTTATATATTTTTTGGGTATAATCATTACGCATTTCTTGAAAATTTATAATATGAAATTAGATTTCATAGAAAACGATTATGAATCATTAGAAAACAAATTATATCGTTTTTTACATGGTGATTCATTAATAAGTTAAATATTTTACAGATATCCTGAGCATAGAACGATATATTCGAAGAAAAAAAAATTAAACAAAATATCAATTAAAAAAATTCAGAGATAAAAATAATATAAATTTTAAGCTGAAATTTCAGATACATAGGTATTCTTAAATAATCAATTAATATGGAAAAAAATCAACAGTATTTTATCTACGATATTTTATTATTTAATATATAATTTTTGAAATTTACGAAGTCAAATTAGTGGGTTTTCATATACAGTGTGTCGCATTTAAGATGAAGACACTCCCATATTTGAAGAATTACAGATTCGGATTTTTGTAGAGTCATAAAGGATGATGGGCCACATTTCTTGAAATAGTCAACTGAAATCCGAACTTTAAACTCAACCTACTACGATTCACAAACATCTTCTCGATATTTTGCTTCGCATTAGAGATATCGAAAAATATTATTGAAAAAAGTTGTTCAGAATATTATGTTTACCCCACATACCAAATTTAATCACCAAATGCGCATTTTTAATCTTTTCATTTTTTGATAAGTATACAAAATTATTATTTATTTTGATAATTATTAAAATCTTGACACGGTGTCATGTATTCAAATATTTTAGTAAAGTAAACAGTATTTTCAAAGGAATATTGATCAAATTAAACAATATCTTCTAATAATAAATGTGGGTGGGCAAAAAAATTGAAAAATTAAAAATGCGAATTTTGTGATGAATTTCGGTATGTGGGGTTGAAATGATATTCTGAACAACTTTTTCGAATATATTTTTTCGATATTTTTTACGCGAAGCAAAATCTTGCGTCGAAAATCTAAGAGTGATTTTTGAAAGTTATTAAAATGCAAAAAATATGCATATTTAAGAGCCGGAACATTGTCCTTTTAAAGTAAATTTCATGCTGAATAGATTGATGTTGACTAGAATATAAGGCGGTTGATGTTTATACAGTATGGAAGGAAGTCTTATCGTCTTCTTATTTAATATTCCCGTTTTTTTAATGAACATCTTCTTAATGTACGGAGTGAAATTAGTAAATTTTCATACGTTAAAGATGAAATATTGAAAAATTCTGGATTTTGATCATACAATAATGTATGATGGATTTTTTTTACAAAAATAGTCAATTTAATTTATGCATAACTTCATAGAGCTTGCAGTTTTCACTTTTAATTTGTTTAATACACAGCACAAATTTTATTTACCACATCGAGTCTAATAATAAATGAATAATTCTAATGTCGTCCTTGGCTTTTAGCCCACTCTAATTGAAATCCTTTGAAAACTCATTCATAGATAATCACGATTTAAAATATTCATTGATGAAATGAGTAATATTTTAACTTTCTGTACTCTATAATTTCGATGAAATTCAACTTAAAACGATATTATTTTTAGAAGGAAAAAAAAATTTGGTTTTGTTTAGTTTAGTTACACTACCTAATTTATTTTAGTGAATAATTCCTTCCGAGAAACTGTCTACATTATTTTTCTTTCAACAACGGTGAATCATTTCCTGTTTGATGAATAATAATTTTTTTTTTGGTTCGTTCTTCTGTATATGCTCCGATTTCCTTTCTATCATTAATAAATCAAGAGATACTAAATACATGGCTCTTTATCCTCTAATCAAATATGTGGTTATAGTACATTCAATAGCCTTCTTGGTGTGCTTCATCGTTTGTGACGTAGTTATATCCGGGTTTTCGGCATGACGTTTATTTTATTTGCCATTTTGACATATAGCTAACCTTGAATTTGATAAATAAAATCATCAGGATCGTATTCAGCCAAATTCGAAAATGCTATGAAATTAATAATTACCAGCTTCTTTTTCTAAATGCTGATGTTTTTCCGTGTATCTAAGCATATTTTTGTATCATTTAAAACCATAAGATTAATATTTACTTTCCATAATTAATAATTAACCGTAAACAACAAAGTACAGACCTGACGAGAACTGTCAGTGGGGCATTAGAAAAAGATGTAAGACACATTGCCGCTACGAAAGGTACGTCTGCATCCTATTTTGAGAGAAGAATACACATAATATCCTCAAAAGATTAATGTTTGAACAGGGATTGCTGGAATTCATATCATTGCTCCCTCTTTCATTGAGTGAAATTTGAGTGGCGATCATTATTTGGCACTACTTCAAAATGATGTCACTCCAACTTTGACCTGATTCAGTGAATACGATATAGTTCCAGCAGTATAGAGCACCACCACATTACCAAAGCAATCTCCGGCAGTACCTCGATGAAATATTTCCAATCGGTGGAGAGGGAGGCGAGTATCAATAGAATGGCCAACGCAATCACATTATCTTATATCAATAGATTTCTTTTTATGGGATATTTGAAGAACATTCTGTACAAAACTAAACCTTTAAAATGCCAACAGACCACATGACCACCAGATATATCTTTCGCAAGTACTTCGAGATTGTCTTCAAAGATCGAAAGGAGCTTGAGGAAGAGAACGCACGAACACTCAGTAGAGCGAATGAACTGATCTGATACACAGACGGATCAAAGAATGAGCTCGGCACCGGAGCAGGCATATACAGCATGTAGAGCAAATATGAAGGAATCGTCTAGCTTGGAAACCACGCCTCGGTATTTCAAGCAGAGGTCTATGCACTACTTGCATGTGCAAGAGCCTACAACAATAGGCAGATCAGGATCTACAGTGACAGTCAAGCTGCCCTTAAAGCACTTCAGAGCTCTAAGGTTACATCTCGGATGGCATGGGAATGCGGCGAAGAACTTAGAACACTGGCGACTCGGAACAGTGTAACACTGGAGTGGATCCCAGGTCACAAAGGAATCGCTGGCAATGAAAAAGCTGACGAACTCGCAAGAGCAGGATCGTCAACCCTGGTGAACGGACTCGAACCAGCTGTGGGCATTCCCAGAAGCTGAACTGGGTCATGGTTAAAAAGGTGGGTAAAAGAACAACACAATAAACACTGGAAGAATACGCCCAGGCAAATACATGGGAAGAAATTCATTAAAGAACCATCAGAAAAAAAAGCGAAAGAACTGCTTTCAATGAGCAGGAACAAACTACGCACCATAACGGGGCTACTTACGTGACACTTAACAACAAAGGAGTACCTGAACAAAATAGGACTGTATAACGGAGACCTTACATGCAGAAGATGCAAAAAGGATACCGAAACAGCTCTGCATATATTATGCAACTGTGAGACGCTGGACCACAGGAGGCAGAAACTGTATGGTAGACCCCAAATGACTCCAGAAGACTTCTACAACCAACCAGCAAAGAACCTATATGAGATAATATAGGGAACGGATTGGCTGAATAGGCTGTAGTCAGAACACTAGGAGTATCCACAATAAGACCTGGAGACTGAGGTGGTGCCGGCGAAGGAGCGGCTTTTGATTTAAATGACTTGAAAGAACGGATAACGCTAGCGATTAGGACATATCGTTCGTGGTGAACGTTTTGAACAACTGCTTCATTGACTCTTTTTTAGTGTTTCACATTTTATTAAGTTTTGCCATGACTACATGATTTTATTTAATTCTCTTAAATGTTCCAATAAACTTGAAAACGATAATATTCTTTGAATACAGAATGAAGATATCTTTTAAACAATAATATAAATAAATAAATAAATATATCACAAACCTATACTTCCTATTTAATTAGTTGGGGGAATTAATTTATTCTGTTTGGCTTTTACACAGTGTATTTCAAAATAAATATACTTAAAATAGCTGGGATGACACAGAAAACTATAAAAACGGTAAATATGTCGGTTAAATTATTTCGTGTCATGTGATTGTCTGGAGCCTAGAAAAACGGCGCCTTTTCACTGCTAATAGAGTCATCAAAAAAAATATTTGGCAGCTTGCTGAAAACCGATATAATTGTTCAGAGTAAATTTTTATTCGGTCGATTTATTCAAAATGTCAATAAATTTGTTCCGGTTGTCTCTTCAGTCTCAGTCTCCATTGAAAGAATCCTTAATAGTGTTTCGGGCTTACATGCTCGGAAATCGCTCACTCTAAGACTCATTATTTCATCATTCAAAATAGGATGCAGACGTACGTTTGGTATTGGCAATGTGTCTTACGTCTTTTTCTAATGTCCCACTGACAGTTCTCATCAGGTCTGTACTTTGTTGTTTACGGACAATTGTTATTTACGAAAAGTGAATATTAATCTTATTGTTATATTTATTTAAATAATACATAAATATCATTTTGAAAGTTCTCAAGTATTTTCAGTTAGAAAAAGAAGTTGGTAATTATTAATCCTATAGCCTTTTTTAATTTGGCTGAATACGATCCTGATGATTTCGTTTATTAAATTTAAGGTCAGCGATATGTCAAAATAGCCAATAAAATAAACGACATACCCAAAACCCGGATATACGTCACAAACGATGACGCATATCGAGAAGGCTATTGAATGTACTATACTAACTCCACTGCGAGTGCTCTCTCTGCTGTCTCAATATTCTCAGATCCGTTGCAATCGATCTTTTTATATTTTAGAGCAGTAAAAATGTAAAATGTAACACTCGACTCTAAGATAGGGCGGATCTTTAGTTTTTGCCTACCTTGCCGGAAAACCAATCAGATGAACACCAAAAATAGGGTGGAAATCATTATTCTTTAGCAGCCCAAGGGCGTTATAGTTATTTAACCAACAAGTGTATTAATGAGGGCCA
Source organism: Galerucella pusilla (assembly GCA_910591695.1). NCBI lineage: Eukaryota > Metazoa > Arthropoda > Insecta > Coleoptera > Chrysomelidae > Galerucella > Galerucella pusilla. The sequence continues at coordinate 19,248 of CAJUYI010000138.1, forward strand.
TTAACAATCGAGATAATTTAACGCACGAGCAGAGCGAGTGCGTTTATGTTTGAGATTGTTAATTGCCCTTTTAATTGCGATTATTTGGAAGTTGTGAGGTTCTCTCAGCAAAAACGTGTTGGAATATATCATTTTCACTACTTTTGAAAGTATTAGTGGCTGCTTGAAATAAAAGGAGACCTCTGAATAACAGTAGTAATATTTTTGGCGCATGCGATTTCATGATTTTTACCATAGACATAGACATTATATTATATTTGTCTATGGTTTTCACTAAAAACATAATGTAATTATAATTTATAGTTAAAAGTAGACCAACTCCTTAATGCAATAGTGTAATTGAAATTCAATAATGTGGTTGCATGAACATCATATAGGAAACTATAGTAATTAACTTTTTCTAATGTAAATGTAGTTATAATACACATAGATTCAAAAGTTTTGCATCACCCCAAATCTCCGAAAAAAAAATGCGTTCATTATAAATGGATCAGAGATTAATCAAATAATTAGTTTCAATAAAAAAAACGTGTATATTTGTCAAAAATTTTTATTATCCAATAATAAACTTGCTTGAAACATAAAAAGTATTCTTAGAAATTAAGTAAATTAAATACAAATTGATTCTTTTTAAAGAAAAGGTTAAGAAGTGAGAACCTGCATGAGAACTTTTGATAAAGAGTATTTCCACCTCTAGAATTTATGCAAGCTTGAAGTCGCCTGCTCATGCTGTTTACCAAATTATTGATATTCTGTTGAGGAATATTTCGCCATTCTTCTTGGGCCGCATGAACAAATTCTTGTACACTCCTGGGTGGATTTCTGCGTGCTGCCACTGCCCTGGCAAGCATGTCCCAAGCATGTTCTATGGGATTCATGTCAGGAGATAGGGCAGGCCAGTTCAAACAATTGATCCCTTCAGTTTCAAGATACTTATTTACAGCTCTGGTCCGATGAGGTCGGGCGTTATCGTCCATAAAAACGAAGGAATCGCCAACAGCTGCGCGCCATAGTCTCACGGGAGGATGTAGAATCTCTCTGAGATACCTATCACCAGTCATCATTCCCTCCACATGAATTAATTCTGTGCGATCATTTAACATGATACCAGTCCAAAACATAGCACTTCCTCCTCTGAAGGGCGGCACGGGGCGAGCATGGGCAAGCTGAGCAACTCTCGTTGGATCCCGCCACACACGTATTCGATGGCTATCTTGTACCAAACAAATCCATGTCTCGTCGGAAAAAAACACCGAACTCCAAAATTCTTCAGGCAAGACCGCGTGTTCTTGAGTCCACTGTAGTCGGCGAACTCTGTTGTGCTCAGGTTGTAGTCTGGGCACTCTTATTTGTCGACGTCACCTCAAACCTATCGCAAGTATTCGTCTTCGTAATGTCGAGATCGATACTTGAACTCCCAACGTATGTCTCATATCTCTTTGGAGTGCTGGTATCGCCATGGTCGGGTTTCTTCGGATAGTTAAGTGGATATAGAGGTTCTGCCGCTGATTAGTAACACGCCTTCTACCGCTTCTAGGTCTATCACGAAGAGAATTGGCCTGGAGATACCGGTTCCATACACGAGACACATCACTTTGCCAAACGCAACTCTGTTTGCCACGAACCTTTGAGAATGACCTTCTTCAACTAAAGCCACTATTCTTGCACGGTCAATCTCACTTATGACTTGACGATTCATGTTTGCACTTAAAATCGTAAAAATCAAATGCCTTGAATGTTAAAATGATCGCACTAAAAATGTTATCTTACAAAAAAAACTCTAAACATCTATATATTGCAAAAAATATGGAACATATTGAAATGGTAAACATTGATAAACAAGCCAACAAAAAATTTTTAGCGCAAAAAAATTCCTTCGCATTCGAAGAAGGTGACGCAAAACTTTTGAATCTATGTGTATGATGAAAATGTAATGATAATGAACGTTGCATGAATCCGCCTTAATACCCTTATTCAGAACACTCGATTAAAATATAACTTCTTCAAGGGAGGATCTCTGTACTTTTCAGCATAAGAGTTGAACTGCTACGTAATGCTCCACAAAGCTTCTTGTTTCTTTTTTATTGTGGTAACATTGATAATCTTGTTTTCCACAATTCCTTTTTTTTCTTTTTTTCTGTATAGTTTAGAAATTTGAGTAAAAGGATTAGGTTAGGAGAAAATGGGAATGTCCTTGCAGAATAAGTTTTTTATTAATCTTCAATAGAAATTTCAAACAATATTATAAAGCTTTTATCATCAAGGTAGTTTGACAATAATGACAATTTAACCGGTCGTTGAGAACTGATTATTTTTTCATATCATTTTCAACCAATAAGAACGATCAATTTAGTTGAGTTACCTCGTATAATTTCGATAATACCTCTACCAATCGAAAATTTTACGATACTTTAATTTCCATAGGAACCACAACGACATCAATATACAACAATACCCAACTAACAGGACCGTACATACAAGGCAAAAATGGCTCCAATGGTGTGCAGAAATCTGGCAGGAAGAAACTGGGGTTGTAACCCAAAAATCCTAAGTTAGATGTACTGCCATAGTGAGACCAATCATCACTTATAGATCCATATGCGTGGAGTAGTAGAACTAGCCTATTGACGACGAGAGAAAACCTCTCCAAGATTCAAAGACTAGCCTGTATATGCATTACAGGAGGAATGATATTATGCCCAACGGCAGCCATGGAAGTGATTCTTAACCTCACCCCTCTACATATAGTGGTGGAAAGCGTTGCAGAAAAAACAAGATACAGTCTAAGTAGATAGGGAATCATTAAAAAAAACCACCTCCTCCCTTCTTACAGCCAGTTTCACAATCGGTGGTTAACTCCTAGGGTCAAGTAACCTTGACCGAAACTTCAACCCTCACTTTAACCAGGGACATGTTTCACAATCATTATTCATCTGCAGGTCAGGTAACCATGACTGTTCATTAATTTTTGTTGCGTTGGTATGAAATCCAACACTGATTTTCATGTTTCATGTCAATTGAAACAAAAAAGTTGTGTGGTTATGTTTATTTTATATCTAAGTGACGACAAATTTTTGAATAAAATAGTGCTTCAAATTTAATTATGGAAACACAAATAAGTAAGAGATGTTCCAACTTTTCTAAAGAAGAGGAGCATCTATTGGTTTCTTTAGTGAGTAAATATAAGAACATGATAGAATCTAAAGAAACCAATGCGGTGACCTGGAAGATTTCTTCTGAGAGCCTTTCTACAGTTCTCTTGGACAAACTAAATCTACAGAAAAAATCGTAATTGTCGAATTCCTCAAAATAATCGGATCTAGGCCTTATCATTTTTGGTCTTCTTGGTTCCTCATCACTACTATATGCATTTACCTAACAGATACCACGTTTTGTGACAGATACGTGACAGATACAGCAATAGCTTCAATTGTTAGGTTAGAATCTCCAGGTTATTATTATTACCACTAGATTTTCTGGTGGTTAAATATTCTGAGAGTTAACCATAACTTGAACCCTTTACTGAACAATGTGAAACACTTGTTTTGAGGTAACCAAGGATTATTTGTTAACCTCAGGATAACTTGACATTGTGAAACCGGGCGTTAGAAATCAGACAACCTGGGACATGCCACTAGTCGGTATGATGGAAAAGTATAACTTTTCAATGAAATTCGTTACGGAATTAAGCAACAAGAAGGAATGGGATCCAAATACCATTACCAGACTTGGAAAGAATGCCATTCAATGGCGCACAGGCGGCTCAAAAGCAATAGGAGGAACTGGGATAGGAGTATTCGGGCCAGGAACCAAACACTCTGAAGGCCCAGTTCAATATTGATAGAGGATACAGAAGACAAAGGATTATCATAATGTCGGATAGTCAAGCAGCCATTAAAGCACTGAGCTCTTGTGTAATCTGTTCCAAAATGTTGTGGGAATGCCTAGACAAACTCAATGAACTAGGCGAGAATAACATAGTCACCTTTCTATGGATTCCAGGACACACTGAAGTAGAAGGAAATTAAATAGCAGATGAACTAGCAAAGAGGGGGACTGAAATAAAGAAAAAGAGAAGATCTGACCATTGGAAACATCTAGTAGGGCTTATACAATCAAAGACTCTTCTGGGTGACTACAGCCTGTTGAGATCAAATGAATCCTTAAGTCAAAGTAAAACTGCGCTAAGAGTTTTAACAGGGATCCTAACGGGACATTGTCGCCTGAATGGGCACCTGAAAAATCTCAAAATAGTGGAGGAAGAAGAATGCAGATTTTGTAGAATGGGAGAAGAAACCTCCATTCACATACTTTCCAACTGCACAGCACTTCAGAATCCTAGAGCACAGCACCTGGGAGATTACTGGATAGAAGAGGAACATTTACCTAAGTTGAAGTTCGCAGACATCCTAAAATTCCTCCGGGAAATAGGACTAAAGGGACTACTAGTTTCTGAGACTCTCCTCAGAAACTAAGTAGAAGTAATAGAGCACAATAGATCTCTTAGGTCTCAGTGAATGTCACCCCAAAATACATACATACATACATACATACATACATACATACAACACAACGAGACAGTCAACTTTTGACGTTTATCAAATATATAATTGTAATTTCCATGTACCAATTTGTATTTAAATTGATAAATTGTTTATATTTACTCAACAAATAACAATATCAAAAAATACAATATGTACTTCAAAATAAGTACGGTTATACATCTCAAATTTCCTGCATAATTACAAAGAGTGTCAGTTTAAATAATCTGACCGCGAAGCGGGATGATTATTCTGTCAAACTGACACGATTTGTAATTATGCAGGAAATTTGAGATGTATAATCGTATTTATTTTGAAGTAACTGATTATATTTTATCTTGATTATGTCAAGAATAACTACAATAAGCATTTAACAGAGACCACTGTCTAAAATAACTTGCCGTTATATTTCAATCGAATGTTCTGATTACGGGTGACAGACAGTTAAATGAAGTTTTAGAGAAACACCAACAATTATACGACAAAAATCAAATCAATATTATCAACCTTGTGTTACCTACATTTTTACTGAGTCCTAAAATATCTACTCAGTTACTGAGGAAAATGTCAGAGTCCTATTTCCCGGAGGAATTTTAAGATATTCACAGGCTTCAACTTAAGTGAATGTTCCTCTTCTATCTACTACTCTTCCAGATGCTGTGCCCAATTTTTCCCAATATGTATTACCTTTATTGAAACAACAGACTGAAATTATTACACACAACTCAAAAATGCGTTACCTACATTTTTCCCAATACTTATTACCTTTATTTAAGCAAATTAGACCGTAACTATTGCACTCAGCTAAAAAATAGCCCATTTTTGACATAAATATTTGAAAAAGTAATGTAATTGAAGAAACACACTTACCAGAAGGAACTAAAAAATAACCGCTCAAAATGTGAATTCCACTAAATTTGAAAGTTTAGATGTCTCAATTTAGGCAAAAATTCAATTTCAGCTTAGAAATTTCACAAAATTTACCTGAATTTCCAGTTTCAATTGTAAATTTAACCAAATT
>CAJUYI010000138.1:31385-54859 GCA_910591695.1 Galerucella pusilla
CACATAACCATGGAAACTAGTCATCCTGTACATCATTATGGAGAGTAGATTTGAGAACTTGCACTAGAAGTAGTTTAAAAAACTTTATCATCGTTCTTTTCCAGCCGCTTTTCATATAGGTCTGCGCATGTTCCATCACTTAAATATTTTTCGAAGTATCTTTCTTCGTTGCTGATAATTTTATTTCTTAGTATTATAGTGTCACATCCATTATTTCAGCATTTTTAAATTAATTAAATGTGATAGCGTAAAAGTATTTCTTAGACAACCATCATTTCAAAATTCATTCGCAAAAAATCGCCCTCTTTGACATAAGTCAATGTCAAGTCAGCGGCGCGACAATAACGATAGCAAAGACGAGAGCCACTCCCGACTCTGTGCCAACGTTGCCAAATTTAGTAGTAACATAACAATATTGAAGTGAATACAGTAGAACTCCAATTATCCGAATTAATGGGGACCGGGACCCATTCGGATAATCAAATATTCGGATAATCGGAGTTTTTTTAAAAAAAATTGCCATTGGAGAGAAAAAAAGCTACGTTTTGATATTGCACTATTTTTTTATTGAATTAAATGAAAGAAACATGATATTTTCACATGTTTTGAATATAAATAAAATGTACATACTTATGTATGTACAAGTTTAGAAATAAAAATCATTGTTTTTCAAACATCTCCGTCAATGTAAGCTGTTTTGCGGTCTTCATCCGTTTTCGGGCAGCCAGGTCACGCATTCGCTTGACGGTGAGCAGTTGCAAGTGGAATAATAGCGCACTTAGACTTTTTTTGGACAATTTTTTTTCTGAAAAAGTGATTCGGATAATCGGCGATTCGGATAGTCGGATTTCGGATAATTGGAGTTCTACTTATGTAAATATCTGAAAATAAGAAATAGAAAACTAAAAAAAAACAAGAAAACCCAGGCCCAAACCCGGTTGATCAAAGTGTAACTATGTATAAAAATATCATAAAATAAGAAATAGAAAACTAAAAAAAAAGAAAACCCAGGCCCAAACCCGGTTGATCAAAGTGTAACTATGTATAAAAATATCAGAAAATAAGAAATAAAAAAACTAAAAAAAAAACAGATAAACCCAGTCCTAACCGGGTCTCGAACCTACGACCTCTGAGTTGTAAGCTCAGTATTCTACCAACTGTGCTAATCAGCTCACATTTAGTCACATCGAATAGAAGGTTAAAAGCTGCTTGGACGCATGCGCACCTCAACTACTAAATTTGACGTGGTGGGAGGAATCGGTCGGGAAAATAAGCCCTCGTCCTAGGTGGACACTATTTTGACGTTTTGGATGGGACACAAGAATTATTCATAAAATGTTGAATTGAATTTTAAAAAAGAAGAATTCAACGTAACTATCAGGGCCCGTATTCTTAAGGGACTAGTGAGAATCTAACCAATGAGATTGATGCATTACGGGTTGCCTGAAACGAGAGAGATTCAATCTCTCATGGTTCGGACCGATAGAGAATCTCGCCAAAAGTGGTGAGAAGCTTAGAAACATGCTTATTGGATTTCGTCCGGTGATATTGCAGATCTCACTATTGCCTTTAAAAATACGACAAATTTGAAACTCTCATGTTTTAGGCAACCATGCAATACACCTATCTCATTGGTGAGATTCTCACTAGTCCCTTAAGAATACGGGCCCAGTTGTAAAGTTCTATATATAGGTTCACGCTATTAACGTAAGATAATGTTTTACGGTAATACCGACAGCGATATAAATATTTCAACATTGATAATTATAATCAATTTCATTCTCCTAAACGTCCAGTCTCGTTTAAAAAAAGCAGTTCACATAGGGTTGCCAGCCCTCTTGATTGTTCAGTAAAAAGCAGTGATGGGTAATGTTAATAACCACCTATGTTTTTAGCGTTAACTAACGCTAAGTTAAAAATTGTTTGAAATTAACCACGGTTAAGAATTTAGGAGGCCACACATTTTCTACCCCTCGGATATCAGGAGCTTGCGCAGTAACTTTTCCAGGTCTATTGAAAAGCATTGCGCAGACTCCTGACGTCCGCGACTGTCGATGACTTCTGAATTCTGGAGCTTTTATTTACATCTCAAATGAGCTTAAATTATGTCAAAATTTTTGTAATATTGGGCAGAACACAAATATCTGATAAACAATTTTTTTTGGTTAAAAATTGATAGTTAATAACTAGTTATTAACCAATGACCGGTTAACAAAATTATTAACCAGTTAATACCCATCACTGGTAAAAAGTAAAACTCCGATCAAAATGTCCTGCGTAGAATTTGTAAAGTATTTTATGCAGAAAGAAGAAGCAAAGCATAAGTCGTCTCAATTTGTATAGGCAACACAAAATACTCATAAAAGTGGTATTTTCAAACATAACGCAGACAACTCTAAATACATAATATGTTTTAATTGGCCATCTAATATTTGAAGAAACTATTGAAATATAAATAAACCGTACATATTCGATGGTTTATCACCATCATAACATGTCCTGCATAGAATTTTCAAAATATTTTATGCAGAAAGAAGCAAATCATAAGCCTTTTCAATTTGTATAGGCAACACAAAATACTCATAAAAGTGTCCATTATTGATCGGTATTCAAAAACTTTCAATTTTCATAGACATAGGTAACATTAAGCCTATTTTTTTTGTCGATGATGAACCAGCATAGAAAATTTCACAAAAAAACGCAGGTTAATGAAATAAAACAATAAAATTATAATAAAAAAAGTTTAATAACAAATTAAAAATATAGTCATGATAATTAAAAAAAAAACATTTTTTGTATATCCTTAAATTTGTTATGTACAATATAGTTGAGCGTAAACTATTTATTATTTTTGGGAAGTTCCTCCAATAGTTTTGCTAAATAACGCATTAGATATGCCAATCACTGGGGCAAAAAAATGCAGAGGGTAATCACTGAAAATTGAAGAAAATTGTTAAATTAAATTACATGAAAAGATTCGCCGTAAATCAGTTATTACTAAAATTACTCACCTCGAATTGAGAACTGGGCTAGCTTCATTTCCGCTTATTATAAAAAATGGAAACAATACAGAAAAAACACATCCACTGAAAACAAAAAACATATTGCAAGTTATCATAATATCAAGTTTTTGTAGGACTGATTAATAGGGCCCATCTGTCATTTTGAATGGTGTATTGCAGTAGTTACTCTTAAAAATAAATTAGGTTAGATAAACATAAAGTCACTAGTATTTGCGTTTGGCAAGAGTTTCTAGATGCCCTGTATAAATATACTGTTAAAAACCCATTTTATAATTTAACGTTTTGTATTTGCTCACCTTATTATCCAAGAGTCGGATAGCTGCGTGAAAAGTGCCATCGGCAACCCAAAACCAATAAAGTAAGGCCAGTGAGTTTCAATAAATGACAATCTTTTATGTAGTTCCCAACCCATATTGAACCATTTATATTCGAAAGCGTATAAAGAATACAACATGCACATTTGTACCAAAGACAATGTATACCCAACGACATATATAGGTATGTAGCTCACAGCCATGGCTTGTATTAAAAATAATAATTGTATAAGAACGCTGAATATGGAATCGGCCAATACTTTACTAAGACTCTGAGAAAAAACTGGTCTCCCTCTACTGTGTCTGTATGCAGAATCAGCTATATCCTACAATAACATAATTTTGTTAATAAATTACAATATTATTGATGTAGGAGATTATTTGGAAATTTCTATTTGCTTATCGATAATAATACAAGGGTGTTAATGATTATCGAAATAAAAATTTCTTCAATTTTGAGAAACAAATTGTTGTTTGGAAACAGCACGAGCGCGTAAGCGAAAAAGAGAAGAAATTTTCGATAATCATTAATTACACGAGTTGTATTTGTCAAGATTATTTCTTGATACAATGATTCTGACATTTCTTTAATCATTTGACATTTTCTGTCAGTCAGTTAATATGGAATAAAACAACTAATGACAACGCGAAACACACAGATAGGAAAATTGCATGTATCCAATCAGGTGCCGAAATACAAAATCGAAAACATGGTGTTTCCAGATATCAATCCTCATATTTAAACCAATCGAAGGCGCGTATTTTGTATTGAGTGAAATAATCAGTGTAATTTTTAGACAATAGACCACTTTTGGCATAGAAATTGTAATTATTACAATAGAATTTTAATTCTAAAGCCAATATAGACATTAAAATTACCAAATAAATCTAGTAAACAACATATATGTTGTAATTCAGTGACCCAAGATTATATTTAATATTAAAAAAACATGAAAATATGCTTATTACTAATCAATGACTTTTGAACTTCAATGCAAAGTCAGCTAAAAACAAAAATCACATTAATTCATTTATATTAGCAAAGTTTATTTAATATTAACTCGACGTTAAAAAATTTATTGATGGTGAATTTTAAGAACACTTTTTTAACAGTAATTTTTTTATCACATTTTTATTTGAATGTATCAACATGTACTAGTGAACTATATGGACTACACTGTGCAAATCTGATAAACAGTTCTGAATTAATAGCATTTGGAAAAGAGAACATTACTGCGGTGTTTTTGAAAAACATCTCAAATGCAATTGATAACGAGACATTTACACATTTTCCAAAATTGCAGCATATAGACATACAATTATCAAGAATTAAAGCATTTTCTCCCAACTCTACTAATATAAATTATTTGTATATAGTGAAAAATGTTGAGTTTCCGAATATTACCAATGAATTTTTTGAAAGATGTTGCCCAAATTTAACCTCTCTAATAATAAGTGATAACAGGAATTTAAATATAGCAGAAGGTAAGAACTGAGTGAATAAATAGTAAGGTGGAAAATACATAATTATTTTATTTTGTAGGAGCATTTGGAAGTATTCAAAATTTAGACCACCTAACTATTAATGGCCAAAATTTGACATGCCTATCAAAAGCTCACTTCAAAGGCATAAATAAACTTACTTATCTAAATCTGAAAGGAAACTATTTGACAGAAATTGGTGAAAACAGTTTTGATGAGTTACTGCAGTTGAATAATTTGATTTTAAGCAAAAATAATTTATCAAATTTTGAAGAAAACACTTTTCAACATCTCAACAACTTACAAAATCTTGAAATTTTGGATTTAAATATTTCCCTGCCTAATATAAATGTTTTCAAAAATCAAAAACAATTAAGATTTATCGGAATATCGACAAAATGGATAAAAGAAAACTTGTCTATAAGCAATCTAACTAAAATCTTTCCAAATTTAGAAACCATTGGAATAGCATCTGAAGATAAAAATGAAAAAGAAGTAAATAAGTTTGTAGAGACTAATAAGTATACTGGGTTCACGATAAAGTTCTTGGAATGAAGTAAATATATACATTTTGAATAGCTTTTTCATTAACTGTAGATGACTTACCTGGAACCACAGAGCATTTACTACTTTACTCAATAAAAATAATGGAATAACCCAGACAGTCTTGAATATAAAGGATAAAATTGGTTCTATCCAAGACCACACCAATTTTCCCATAAATGATTCAGATCCAAATATGTATCCTAATAATTTATTTATAGTTGGAAGCAGGCCATATTCAAATAAAAGTATACTTATTAAAAATATACCTCCATTCAGTATTCCACATTGTACGATTCGCTTCATTACTTTTGATTCTCTAAAACAAGATTCAAAGAACATTTATTTTGTTTTTAATTTAATAATGAATTTTTGTACTTTTCTTACTCATGTTTCTTTAGCTGCCTTGTTGGTGTACTTTCTTTGGGATCTAATGATTTTTGTCTTACAACTGAATTTAATCGTGTAGGCGATTGTCTAGTAATTTTTCTTTCATTAATTTCTTTGTCTAAATATAAAACAGCATACATTCCTTTAAAACTATCGCAAATGCCTTTCAACACTGCATACACCAATTTCTAAAACAAAATAAAAGTTGAACTGATTATCCAGTTACACAATATAAAAAAGGCACTATTGGTTTCACAAATGACAGCACAGGTTTTGATATCACATTTTAATCTATTAATACTTGTTAACATTATTAACAAATTTTATATAAATATATTATCATTAAGGTAATTGTTTATAAGTTGATCTTACTTTTGCTTCCATGTTTTTACCACAAACTTTTTTTGGGAATTAACCGAATTTACACTTCTGTACTGTCTACAAGCATTATTATACAAAAATTTATCTACTTCGTACTCCAAATCAAATATTCAACAACAGCCACACGAAACGAAACTACAGCAACAGCTGATTTGAATTATCTATCTTCTTCTTTTTGAGGTTTTCTGTTCCTCTATTTGACATTGACAGAGTGACAAATGACTTTCCTCAAACATTTATTTATTTCTGTGGTTTGATACCCCAGTATACACGTATACAGTGATCTCTGGATCATCCAGACTGGATGTACTATAAAACCAAGATTCAACGGTTCAAACGCTGTGCAAAAATCCACCCCTTTAATTGTCTTCATCATTTTTTTCTAACTAATCTGATGCAACAGTTCTTTTACACTGTTGCTGGAAACCTGTAAAGGCTTATCAATGAAACAAGTGGAGCTAGCTCTGTTTTAAAATGGGTACTTTGTAGACACCTTATGATGTGAAGAAAAAGATAGCATTTTCTCTAAAATATATTTTTGTCTCTCATTCCTATTTTTAAATGAAAAAACTTGTATTGAAATTGATTGAAATCAAATGCCAAATAACATAGCACATAGCTCTGTCTCTTTTTAAACTGACTTTTTTTTCTGGGTATTGGCAAAATTGTTTTGCCTTGACGTACTGATTACTGAATGCGAAGTACGGTGCAGGTGAACGTGAACATATAAATATATTTTATTGTGTATTTTTCCGAAATTTTCCCTACGAAACGTAAATCAAATATCCTTTTGGACAATTAATACTAAAATATGGGTGTATGACTAGGTTATAGACTGGTAAGTAGCTTAGATAGTGTCATATTCGGCCGTACAAGTTTCCATTATTTGCGTAGAAAAAGTGGGCACAAATTCATTGTCAGTAGATATGTCACTATTTATTAAATTGCATTTAAACTTCCTCCTTACACAATATTTTCCGTAGCATCCAGAGTTTTTACAAACATTTAGTTCGTTTTTCGTTATTATTGCCTTTTATTGATTAAATTGATGGCAGAAGATATCCAACTTGCTGAAATACATCACATGCTTATACAAATATTTTTATAAAATTTCAGAAAATTTGTGCTCGAAACCATCGTGGACTGCTATCCTGAGGTGTGAAAATTCACATTCAGTGGTAAGTACAAATCATTCTATAATCGTTTTTTATTGCGTTTTTTATTACTCCCAATGACTAGTTTCCTTAGATGCCACCTACATACATATTAATTTGACCAAAAAAAACATTCACATTTATTTTATATACATATAATAACCTACTTAATTAAATTTGATTTTTATCTAAAAACATTCATGTTGGTCTCTTCTTTTTCTTTGAAATGTAAAAATAACCTTTGTCTTCAAAAATATTTACTGGACCTGTTTATATGAATTGTTTTCATCAGTAAGATAACAAGTAATTTAAATTTATAAGTTCTAGAATTGTTGTTTTGTTAAAAGCTAGAGATATATTTGAATACCAGCCACCAAAGTATATTGTATGGCAATAATCAAAACCATTTAGAAAGAACAAAGAAACCCTAGTTGAATAATATATGCATGAGGAAGCACTTTATAATTCCTTATTTATCATAGATTGCTTTTACCTACAATTTATTGGTTATAGTCTATGACTCAGATGAGTTCATTGATATTTTCATGATATTATATATAAAGATGTGGAAGGCTTTTTTAGGGTTAATGTTAATTTTAACAACTTCAATTCTACTAAAGTGTTCTGTGAATTAATAGAGGGCTTATGATATATTTTTTACTAACTATGAAAGAATATTAACATTTAAATACAGTACACCACCACATTTTTATAGTTTACCAAAAATGTATAAACAAAACATACCATTGAGATTTATTGCAGGACAAACAGATTTTTATCTATTTTTTAGAATAACCAACAAGTTTAAACAATAATTTAGTTTTGACATAGTTAGCCTCTTTACAAATATACATCTAATCATCAGATCAAAATTACAAGAACCAAAATTTTTTTTCAAAAATTGAATTATTTTTGATAAGGAAGCTGGAACTCTACCAAAACGTTGAAATAGAGATATAAAAAAGAATGGATGAATTTTCTGAAATAATATTAAACTTTTTAATACTAGTGCTTGGTTATGCATGTAGAATCATCCTACAATTAGCAAAGCCCTGGTGGGCGTGTTCATGTTGCTTTAGTTGTATTTTTGTAGTAACAATTCAATATTTTGAATCGATAACCAAATATAAATACCATAAATGTCAACTGTTAAGAGATATGTAAACAAAGTCAAACTTGCTAAAAATGTAACTCTAAATATTGATAAAAAAATTTATATTGGACCAAAACTAAAACTACTGTTTGCCATAAATGTCTATATTTTCAAATTACATGACTGTATTAATGTCATGAAAAAGAAGGGTCAAGTTTCTATGGAAAGCAACAAAATATGAACTGGTTATAGTCCAGTGTTGCCGATGCAAAAATGAAAATTATCCGAACTTAATATTCAAATTATCAGAATTTATCAAAATTACCAAAAGGACACATTGGTTATCCAAATAAAGTCTTCAACCCCAGTCAGTATGGAAAATCCCCAAAAACAATAGCCATTTTATATATCCCTTTTACAAAATATTCGAAAAACTATTTGATCTAAATTAGTGAAATTGTCTAAAAATCGCATAATCATCCTCGCATTGACAACACTGATGCAGAATGAATAAAATGATGTATGTTGATGAAATCACTCGGTCATATTATTTCGATTATATTTAACAATTACTAATGGACAATCGTTAACATTGGCTCTAGATTGGCTGCTTGCGATGACCTTATTTTAGTTTGCATATTTTCCGGGGCTCATGTTTGGTTCTGATAACTGTACTGTATTTAACATAGTGATTAAAATATTTGGCCACACTCTATAATTATTATACTTTTGCAATAATTATCTTGGGTTGATAGGAGGATATCCAAATTTATTAAGCATTTCTACTTGTTTACCAGATACATTTGAAGAAATAAGTATAAACTCATGATATACCCTGTATAGAACTTGAAATGTGTGTGAGAATTTATTATCAATGCAAAGTGACGTTTTGATTACAAACACTTTAAACTTGAACTATTTTACTCTTATTACAATTTTAAAATGGTTGAAACAATAGCATAATTAATAATTCAGACTAAACTTATTAATCTTAACATGTTATCAAATGGGTCATAAATAAAATAAACCTGTATCTTTTCTCCAATATTTACAGCAAGAGGTAATGTGATATTTTGTTTGTGTGATGTGAAACTTTAAAACTAGCCAATGTTTGCTATTAATTACACTTTTAATTGATAAATAATCAACTGTTATTTTGACTCCTGAAGAAATTGGACTTGTTGATAAAAGGTAAATTCTATCTATACTCAACAACTTTGATAAATTAAACAATAGGCTACTCTTTGATAAATTCCCAATAGTCATTGTGGTCCCTTTTTATTCACTTTATTTCTAAGGAGGCTAACTAGAAATCAGATTTTCTAAAATTACTAACAGTGTGACCTCATTCAATCGACAATGCATAGAATTAATAACTTTATTAAAGAAAATTATGAATACAAATTCTTCTTGTAGTGCAAATCAAAGATCTTGGAGGCTGACATAACAGAGTCAATAATAATTAACACAAAAAGAAATAACTTTCTAAATCTTTGTGCAATAAAAGATAGCTATAGAGAAAATGTTAATCCTTCTGAAATTTAAAATATTTTGGTAAAATTTTATTTATATTTTGCAACTCATAAATATTTCATAATAATTCAATTTTTATTATTAATGAACAATAGATTCATTTCAAATGCTAATTTTCGAAAAGTATGCCTCTGGTTTTTTAATTAATCCTACAATCAACCTTCATCTACTTTAAAATAGCCATGGTACTATTGTATGTAGAGTTCGTTTACTTCGAAATTAGGTCGCAAAATTCTTTCTAAACCTATTGTACGCGCTATCTCAAATTTAAGTGCTCGTCCACGATATACGAAATTTTTCTTTCACGGCTATTCAGTTTAAAAATTATTGTCAAGTTGCCATCAGCATTGTTGAGATGCGAACATTTAATCATAGCAATACACTGACTCCAACTTAATATCAAGGTCCATTTCTGCATCATTCTCAATTTAAAGTTTGTAATAATTATAGCTCAAAATGTTTCAATTGTTTTGTTTATTTTATGCCAAAATAAGGAGTTAGGGAAATTTCAAGATTAACTTTAAAGCAATTTTACATTATGATGAAAATTACATGATATTTGCCAAGTGAGATTTGGCTCGATCCCCTCCGCCCTCCAAACAACTTATGTAATTAATGGATGCCTCCTTTTCATCATTCTTAGGTTTTATTCAAATTTTTGTCACACAAAAAATTATGGTCAACAATGAACTTTGAAAAAATCATATTATAATGTACAATAGTACAAAACATTGAATCTGCTGATACTGAGGTTTGCAAAATGTTCCTGTATGTGAGGAGGATCGATTTGAAAAGCTGAGACAAACTCAATTTTGTCCTATAATTTTTTCTTTAATTTAAAAATCTAGGTCATGTAATTGCCATAGCCTGTAGGCAAATTGATTTCCTTTTATAAACCACTTATATTTTCTAATTATTTTAAACTACTTCTGGTATACTATTTTTTTGTCTAAATGCGCAAATAATTTCCCAGATAATTTACTTATTGATGTCACTGTCCTGGAGATCAATACACAAATGTAATAAAACCAGTTGTTTGTTTACTCTGAATAAAATAAATTTCTTTTCTTCCTTGTTTACATCTCCTCTTTCTTTGTTATTGTTACTTGTTTTACTGATTTGAGTCAATACTAAGGTCAGGTGCTATTTTAAAGGATTTTTATTGAAAAATTCGGGCCATATTCTTAATATAAGTATAACATATGACCTACTTATTTGCCTAAAACTTTTATTCCAAGATATCTGTATAGGAACATGAGCTGCTGCTATCATTATCAGTTATTAATATGCTTTCCACTGTAAATATGATATATTACAAATGATGATTAGCCAACATTAAAAAAATGAGTAAACAGCTGATAAAACTAATTAAAGTGTAACTCAGTATTTTTTCCTGAATTTTAATTTAAATTACTGGTATTTTCATGGTTAAATAGTAAAAATAATGTATACTTTATTTGAACACTGTGTATTATAAAAAAAAACATTTTAATTTTATTGCAGACAATTATCAAAAGGTATGAACTGTCTATGCACTATTTATGATATAAGGTAGATGACAGAGTGTCAGCATAAAAATATTTTTGTTTATGAAAGCATAAAGCTGATGATTAATGTATGTCTGTGTTTTTTGTTCTTTATTTAATTGTAACATGTGCTTTCCTGTGTTGAACTGTTGGGAAATCCGAAACGACATTTTAGTGGTATACAAAAATTTGTTCAAATTGTGTTAGTGTAGATTTATATGTTCATATTTGGGATATTTGAAAAAAAAAACGACTCTTTTGATGAATATGTGTAATTTTTTTTTGTTCTATAAATATAACCTCGAAATTTTAAGGTGTTGACCTACATATTTTGGACAATTGAATTAATTATTGATAATCCATTTATTCAAATTATGTTGCTTAAAACATTTCCAAATTTGTATTAAAAAAATCTTAGATTTTCAAATGAAATAACATTACTTTTAATAGAGTACCAAATAAAAACTAAAAATTTCAACAACAAATAAGCTCAAAAAATAAGATTAGTTTAAGTATGGTTTGTCAGCCTGTAGCAATTTGTTTCGGGTGCTGTTAAATATAATGCAGTCTTTCACAAACATATTCACTGACTGTATATTTTATTTCAGATGGCTGATCCTGATCCAGAAACCCTCTTGGAATGGCTGAATAGCGGTTTGGGCGATGAGCGTGATATGCAGCTCATCGCCCTTGAGCAGCTCTGTATGTTACTGCTGATGTCCGATAATGTAGATCGCTGTTTTGAGAGTTGTCCACCAAGAACGTTTTTACCAGCACTATGCAGAATTTTTCTAGATGAACAAGCCCCAGAAAATGTATTAGAAGTCACAGCACGCGCCATCACTTATTATTTGGATGTTTCAGCAGAATGCACAAGGAGAATTGTTGCAATAGAGGGAGCTGTAAAAGCTATATGTAATCGATTGGTGGTAGCTGAATTATCATCTAGAACTAGCAAGGATTTAGCTGAACAATGTGTAAAGGTATGTAATTAAATCTTGAAATAATATTGCAGGACGTTTATGTGAAAGCTCAATTTTAACAAAACCAATACACATTTTTAGGTACTTGAATTAATATGTACCCGAGAAGCTGGAGCAGTGTTTGATGCCAGCGGACTAAGTTGCATTCTACCCTTTATCCGTGACAATGGACAACGAGTTCATAAAGATACACTCCATTCCGCTATGGCTGTCGTTTCCAGATTATGCACAAAAATGGAACCAGCAGATTCTCAATTACCTACTTGCGTCTCTGCACTCAGCACATTATTACATCATGAAGATTCTCACGTTGCTGATGGTGCATTACGATGCTTTGCTTCAGTAGCAGACAGATTCACAAGAAGAGGAGTAGATCCAGCACCTCTTGCTCAACATGGTAAATATTCGTTTTATGAATTTTTAATTGTATATAATTATGTTTTTTTAAGGATTAGTAAATGAGCTGTTGAGCAGACTTTCAAATGCTGCTGGACCAACAGCAGCCAGCGGTACTCAAACAACTCCTGGTAAGACACCATCAACCAGTAACCCAACAGCAAATACACCAGATTCCAAAGCAAACGCAGCTTCAGTTTCCACCATTATCAGCCTTCTATCTACTCTTTGTAGAGGATCACCATCGATAACCCATGATTTATTAAGATCTGAATTATTGGATGCTATAGAAAAGTCTCTAAAAGGAGACGAACGTTGCATATTGGATTCCATGCGATTGGTCGATCTACTATTAGTTTTACTTTTCGAAGGTAGGCGAGCGTTGGGTAAATCTGGCTCTTCATCATCTGGTCAACTCATGCCACGAATGAGGCGAATGGATTCCGCTGCTGAAAAATCCCACAGACAATTAATTGATTGTATAAGATCTAAAGATACCGATGCCTTAGTTGAAGCTATTGGTGAGTAAAATTTTTCAGTTTTTTTTTCTTTAATCTTGGTAAAATTTGATTCCCTTGTTATAGAAAATGGAGGAGTTGAGGTGAATTTCATGGACGACGTTGGACAAACTCTCCTAAATTGGGCATCAGCTTTCGGTACACACGAAATGGTGGAATACTTGTGCGAAAAAGGAGCGGACGTAAACAAAGGCCAACGAAGTTCTTCCTTGCATTATGCCGCTTGTTTCGGTCGCCCCGCTATAGCGAAAGTTCTTTTACGCCACGGAGCTAATCCGGATCTAAGAGACGAAGATGGTAAAACTCCTTTAGATAAAGCGAGAGAAAGAGCGGACGAAGGTCATAGAGAAGTAGCGGCTATTTTACAAAGCCCTGGTGAATGGATGATACCGGTGGATAAAGAAAGAAACAGAAAATCAGAATCGGAGAACGAAGACAGCATCGAACCTAGAGGTGATCCGGAAATGGCGCCTATCTATTTACAACGATTATTGCCAGTTTTTTGCACAACACTCCAATCGACGATGCTGGCGAGCGTTAGAAAAGCTAGTTTAGGATTGATTAGAAAAATGGTGCACTATATCCAGCCTAATTTGCTGGAGGAACTCTGTTCTTTGGAAGCTAACCCTAATTTCGGCACACAAATCGTCGAAGTTATCGCTACTGTTTTGGATAATGAGGTAAATATCGTTAATTTACAACCATATATGTAATGTTGTCATTACTAACGTCATTGAAGGTTGAAAAGTGTCATATTTCACACCTCCACTTCCCGCCCTCACCGACCGCCTTAACTTTCTGCCCTTTGAAATAATGTGATCGTTTATTATCCATTTCAGATGTATATTTTTTATGTTTAAGATTATAACACATTGATAAATATTTATTTATTTATTTATTTACAATATCCTACGGGAGATATTTATTTACAATATCCTACGGGAGATACCCAATTTACAGGATAAGGTTAGTAGTAGTTAGAAAAATAACATAGGGATAATTTACAAAAAAAAAAAAAAAAAAAAAAAAAAAACTATCACAATATATAAGAAAACATTACAATAATTATGTATGCTCAAACTACACAAATATCATAAATTGAACTAGCACCAATTGGAATCAAAATATAGAAAAAAAGAGAAAAAAAAAAAAGTTATTAAAAGCTGTTTCGCATCTAAGATATATTTAGGTTTCTAAACAATAACGTCTAATTGACGATTGGCTGCAGTTTAAAATGTCAACAGCTTTTTCTATATTAGAATAATTTTCAATTAGAAACTGTAGAGGTGAAGATTTGTATATATTAGTTCGATAAGTTCGTTGAAAAAACAGTTGATTATTTCGGGAATTAAACCTAGGAACATGATAATCTAACATGGCAACCAGATCATTACAGTCTAATTTCTGGTGTATAATTTTATATAAAAATAATACAGAGTACATTGACCGCCTTCTCAGCAGACTGTGTGCACCAAATCGATCGTAAAAGTACTGTTGCGATATATTCCGCGCCGAATACAAACCATCCAGAATGAAACATGCTGACTTAAAGAAGCGCCTCTGGATACGTTCGATTGCAGAAATATGTATATTATAAATAGGATTCCATATAACACTGGCATATTCCAGTTTGGTCCGTATAAATGCAGAAAACAGTGAATTCATTGTAGTAAAAGATTTAAATAGTTTCATGTTTCTAATTACGGATCCGAGAATGCGATAAGCGCTTGCAGTGATTTTATCAATATGCGCAGTGAAAGTTAGTTTAGGATCGTAATAAACACCAAGATCTTTAATTAGGTCAGGTCGTACCTATACCGAGTTATCTAGATTATATTGAAACACAATGCCTAGCTCCTTCCTGCAAAAAGACATGACACTGCACTTACTGACATTTAGGTACAACTCATTTTCTATACACCAGTCATTTAGTAGTTCGATATTATTTTGGAGTTTAATGCAATTATGGATAGAATCGATTCTATGAATTAACTTGAGATCGTCAGCATACAACAAAGCTTTTACATCAATTCGAGACAGAATGTCATTAACATATAAAATAAAAAGAAGTGGCCCCAAGACAGAGCCCTGAGGTACTCCAGAGGTTTGATAAAAAACCGTTGAATTATAACCAAGACATTTTACAAATTGCGGTCGACCGGATAGATATGATTTAAGGAGATTTATTAGTGTTGGATGAAATCCTAGTGTGTCCAGTTTAACTAGTAAAATGTTGTGATTGATTCTATCAAACGCCTTGGAGAAGTCAGTGTAGACTACATCTACCTGACTTCTTTCATCTAACGTCTCTGCAATGAATTGCGTTTTGCAGAATAAATTAGTGATAGTTGACCTACCCGACATAAAACCATGTTGGTTTGGTAAGATAATATGTTTAACCTTATTGGAGAGATATTCATGTATTGCTATTTCGAACACCTTAGAAAAGTTATTAAGAATAGTTATTGGCCTATAGTTGGTTATATCATTCTTATGATCCTTTTTGAAAATAGGACATATATATGAGGCCTTCCATTTATCTGGAAAATTAGAACTCTTCAAAATCAAGTTGAAAATTATTGTTAATGGCTGAGCCAAAGCTTGGCGGCAGTCTTTAATCAGGTAGGCAGGTATACCGTCTATTCCAGCAGTGGTTTTTGGTTTCAATTTTTTTAAGGCAGCCAAAACTTCTTTCTCTGAGACACTAGTAATATTTATAACATCATAATTATTCGGATCATTATGAGAAATATTACCATTGGAAATCGTATAATTGCTTGAGAAAAACGTACCAAAACCATTAACTATATCCTGAACGTTGTCCAGTTTCACATTATTGAAGAACATAGTATTGGGGATTGTCGATGATACGCCTTTTTTACTGTTGATAAAGTTCCAGAATGATTTAGGTTCAAGCAAAATGTTTTCCTCGGATTTTCTAACATATTGTTCATATGCTGTTTTAATTTTTAATTTTAGCTCTGATCTACATCTCGAAAAGTCATGATAAACCTGAGGGTTTCGAGTAAGCTTATATTTTTTGAATAATTTATGTTTAATTTTAAGATTTTTAATGATATCATAGTTGTACCAATGCGGATATTGTTTTTTAGTAAACCTTTTTTTGGGAACATATAGTTCAAAAGAATTATTAAGTTTTGCGTAAAGGAGATTTACGCTGTCTTCAACATTAGCGAGTTTAAGATAGTCCAATCAATATCTAGTATTGATTGGTACAAAGCTGGAAGATCGGCCTTTTTGAAATTATAACCTGTGCCTGATTGAGGGGGTAGGAAGTTTTTACATTTAATAGGGAAATCAATTGTCAGAGA
Organism: Galerucella pusilla; assembly: GCA_910591695.1. Classification (NCBI taxonomy): domain Eukaryota; kingdom Metazoa; phylum Arthropoda; class Insecta; order Coleoptera; family Chrysomelidae; genus Galerucella; species Galerucella pusilla. The sequence goes on from CAJUYI010000138.1 coordinate 48,054, forward strand.
AGGATGGTGAATATTTTCTGGAAGTAGTATGTCTGGTGCTCTCTCCACTTAACATTCTTCAACATTACATAGAACTAAGTCGAGAAGACGATTGTTGCCGTTTAACACTTCATTAAATTGGGAAAGGTTGTAAAAATTTTGAAAGTTGATTAGAGACTGTACTCTCCTAGAAGCATTTAGAAATTGAGAGGATTTAGATACTGCATATTCAGCTATATTGAAGTCACCAACAACTAATAATTTATTATCATATAAGGTGTGCAAGGAGGAGATTCTGTCGAAGAGTATGTCTAAATCACTGGGAGGGACTTGAGGAGGAATGTACAAATTCACAATCATTAAGAATTCATTATTGTATTTTAACGTTGCTGAGATCATATCTATGGTAGGCAAGTCAGGAAGTAGATCACGTGTATTTATCTCATTAGCAGATACTGAAAATTCTTTTCGCACCGCTAGCATACAACCCCCGCCCCTAGCATTATTAGTCAGGTGGTATTGTCTGTCGGAACGAAAAACATTGAATTCTTGTATATTGATAAATTCAGAGTCGGTTATTGAGTCTACCAGCCATGTTTCAGTAAGAGCCAATACATCGTATTGCACAGCACCAGCTGAGCTCATATAAAGATCTTGGGTCTTCGTCCTTATACCCTGCACATTTTGATAATAAATAGTAATTAAATTAGAGTGTGAATTTTTAGAAGTATTCTCCAATGATGATTGCTATTTAGTCGAGAGGATATTGTTTTTAAATTTAGTGAGGGTTTCTCTATATACATAGCAGTTATTATTATCGATAGCTGTATGATTTGCGGGAACTGGAGCATTTGTAGTTTTATTGTAATTATGGCAATTTATGCAATATTGGTTTGTTTTTGGACAGTCTTTGAGTTGATGATTCTGTGCACACAGAGGGCATAAGAAAATAAATGAATTACAATTATTTGAAGTATGATGGTATCCGGAACATTTGAAGCAACGTCTTAAATCTATAGCGTCATATATATTACAATAGTCATAACCTACGAACAGTTTCCCCAGAGCTAAAATATGTTTATAGGTAGATATGTTACATTGTATAACTGCCTGATAAAGCTTGCTATTTTTCTTTAACGGAAAGTTGGAAATTACTTTGAGATCACCTGTTATATCATCTTTATTTTGTATTTTTATACGATTAACAAGATCTTCATCAGACAGCTTTTCCGACATGCCTACAATTTTAAATCGTGGATTTAGTACAGGAACTTCCTTAATAGTATATTTGTCACCTAGCCGCTTATCAACCATTTCCCTCAGTTTGTCACAATCTTGAGACTTATCACAGCTTACCATTAGCCCACCGTCTTTAACACTAATTGCCTTAGTAATGTTTATATTCGTAGAGACAGGGTTGACACTTTTAATCAAATCATTTTTTGTTGCAACAGAATCTTGTTTATTTTTTGGTCTGATTATGTAAGAAGGTTGTTTTTGGACAACATGAGAAAATAGAGGAGTAGGACCAGGATTCGAATGAGGGTTGGTAAAAGCAACATCCGATCGAATCTTCGGCAGTATCTCCTGATTCAGCTCATTTTTTAGGGTATCTAGAATTTCATCCTTCGCCGCAAGTAGATCAACAATCTTTTTCTGAATCTCATTCTGCATGAATTCCTTAACAAATTTAATGGATTCATCTATTATTGTTAACTGATGCTCGTAATCTTTTCTTGTACATTTATCTCCAATATCGCATTTCTTTTTACATTGGTTGCATAAAAAAAATAGATTCTTACTTTTATCAAGCATAAAAATTCAACACTTGTCAGTCCTACACATGAATAATGAAACCATTTTGAACATACGCCTTCACATCCAACGAGTCCATCACCTTTATTTGCTTTGCATTTACTACATTTCGTAGAATCATTCATTTTTGAATATTATGTTCCACCACTGGTAATTAATATACGATTAAACATCACTAAGACAAAAACTGGACTTTTGTATAGAATTTGAGGAGATATTTAACTGTTTATCCAATAAAGCAGATGATAACAGTAACAAAACAAATCGAATTATTACTCACATGAAGCAGCACATTTTAAAGTATACTTTAGTCTAAAAACAATGGTTTTCCAATGCAGATTTCCACTGAATTTTTTAGTTTTAGCACAGAGCGATAAACAACACGTCAACACACGTTATTAGCTACAACATGATAATACCTATGGAACAATTTGAATCACCCTTCTTTTATATCGCAGAGGAAAGATTTGTTGTCCAAATATTATACATATTTACATGAATCAGATGTCAGTGTTGCGTCTCGATATTTTCTCATGTATTTGTATTCTTCCTTTCCTACCACCTGTGAACCAAGCACGTACCTGGCTTTAAAATTACCCATCCAGGTTACCCGCACTCTTGCTCAATAGTGTACACGCATATTTCATATTTTGCTTAGATATTAATTTGTAATAGTAAAGTTGATATCAAAAATAACTAATAATCAAAAATTTCAAATCAAAATTTAAATTCAAATTTTGAACACCCCGTATCTCGGAAACTAGCAATATTTGCATAAGGCATGTTGAGCAGAATCATCATATTTTGAGGTCTAGAATCTACACTTCAGAGATTGGACATTCTTAACGAATCACCCTGTATTGTACCTTGCTGTAACATTGTTTCAGAAGCAATAAAATCATTATTATTATTATTATTATTATTATACCTATTTCTGGAGGGGTGCAATCCATCAATTCTTCATCGGATAACATTTTTCTCAATTTAATATTCCCAAAATATCTATCAGACTTTATCTGACATTTATTTATTTTGGTGACAGTTGTCAAATGTAATATTTTGTGTGTGTTCAGAACGAAACAAAGATTTATTAATTTTGATCGGGATATGATGGTTGTGAATAAAATAGTATACAAACCTCGGTAGGAAGTTTCATTCCTGTTTTGAGATAATAGCTAACCTCTCGACAGTAATGAAACTCTTCCCACCTCGGTGTGTAATATACTATTCCCTTTGCTCCTCATTTTCGGGTCGCACTGCATTCTTTGAATAATAATTTTTACAGGACGATGAAGACGGACACTCTATAGTTCTATTGATCATTCAAGATTTGATGGTAAAGTCCCAGGACGTGTTTTTGGATCATTTTGCGAGGTTGGGGATTTTTACGAAAGTACAAGCCTTGGCCAGTCCGCCCGAAGTTCAAGAAACTGAAGAAACTGAAACGACCAATGAAGGTGAGTACATCAGTAATGGATTCTTATTTTTTTATTATCAATAGACCGTTTTAACGAAATATATCTTATGGTTAATGATAATCCGTTGCCTCCATCGTTTTTAGGCTGTTTTTTTTTTCGTTAGATTGTTGTTCGTTTGCTTAGAATCATTGATCAAGTTTGGGATTCAACGTTCAATTAGGACCATTTAGGTCCTAATTGAACGTTCAAAACGCCAAAAGTTGTGTTTTTCCAAGTCCTTTAAGAAGGTTTTTTAATCACATCTCAGTCAGTTAAACGGAAAAAATTGTTGATTAAATCATTGCATATAATACCTGTAACCATCCAGATTATTGTAAGTTTAAACAATTTTTTGTGGCATGTGTCTTTATTCTAACAATCGGTCTGATTCTATAAGAAAGTGGTTAAAAGAGTGATTAGTGTAATAACGTGGTTAGGGATACAATTTTGATCACTTGTCTAGTCACGCCATCCATTTTTCGGATTCTATAAAACCAAAATCAACCACGGTTATTAAACTTCGTACGCTTAATCACCGTGATTGAAGTAGTTTAAATTTATCATGCGAAGTTAGCCGATTCTGGCGTGTTTGACAGAACTTGCGCCGAAATGCATTAACGTCAAATTGCAAATTCGATGGGGTTATGTTATGCGGGCACATGCAGGCACATGTTCTCATACTCCGAATACTGACTGTTGTGTTTTTTTCAAGACTACATTAGCTATTAGGTTATTATTTTCAACAGTGAACACTGTTTAGTTTGTGAAATGTTTATTAATGTTTTTTTAGTTTGCCTTTTGTTCAAAAATTTGTTGTTTGCTCAATAAAGTAAAGTTGTGCTCTCAATCAATATTAATAGTTTTTAATGATAATATTCACAACACAATAATCAACAGTAACTTAAAGATGGCTTTTGATCAGTCTTTCCCTTGTGCTTCTTCCGGCAGTCAGTATGTCACGATCTAAAAATTCAATAATTTATTTCATTCCAAAAAACATTTCATTGTTTCCTAGGTCGTTGTCATCATCATCATCGTCTTCGTAGTCCTCATCTTATACTTTTCACTGCTTTTCACTTACTATAATCACTTTGACAATGACAAGCAAGAGTGATTAAAGCACAACCACCAGAGAAACCTGGTGGTTTAGACTAACCACATTTTGGAGGTTAGAATGGTTAAAAAGTTGAACACTTTGGTGTTATAAGGTTCGTTCCAACCAGCAATTCTGTTATCGTACGTAACCAGTAATTGAACTATTTGATGCGCATGCGTGAAATAAATTAGTAAAATTACTGGTAATCTCTCACCAAACGGTTGGAACGTATTTTGAACTAGTTTAGTAATTATTAGAATCCGAAATCCGATAAAGTGGCTACCTTAATCACTGACCTTGCTTTTTACCACTCAGCTGAGTGGTTAAGTTGTAACCGCTCCCTTATAGAATCAGGCCGAATGTCTATTTCTTTTACCTAATGTTTATTAACAATTAGATTACTCAGCAACTAAATAAGATATCGAAACCGCGTTTGTTGCATTTAGTTCGTGAATAAATAACATTGCTTATAAATTGCATTCGTATTTTGCGTCTGAAAAACAGCTGTTTTTTCAATTTTCTTTCACTTATTCATCCGCTGTGGAATGGGAATGGTAATTTTTACATTTTGAACTACGGAATTTTATAGCAAATTTCACGCTTTATAGTTTTGTTTTCTTACATATGCACGATAAATTCAATACTTTTCGAGTAAAATTCGAAAACATGTCGAAAAATAGGCCCATTTTTTGTTGTTTTGGCTATAAACTTATCATTAACCATAATATTTTTAAGGGATTCCATAAAAAATCTCGCCTACTGCTTTCACATCCATGTTTTGATAGTTTTTGGGCTAACCCGACTGGACTATATAGGTTTATATAGGAACTGATAGATAATTTTTGAATTTTATCATATTTTAAGTTGGATATATATAAGGCGATTAAAATAACTAATATGGTATTTTCCTAACTTCCCAACTATACAAGGTGGTCAACAAATTGTTTATAATGTACAACAGCTTGCATCAAATCATTGAACGAAAACGTAAACCGAAAAGTCGACTAAATAATGGATTGTTTTTAGAAACGACGGAATCCGTTCAAATCGAAGACGCGAAAGAAATATTACCGGGTAAAGCTTATCATTGGAGAGATTGGTCGATTTGTAGAGGAAGAGATTGTTTGTACATTTGGTCGGACGCTGCAGCTTTAGAATTATCGAACGGTTCCAACGGTTGGTTCAGATTTATATTAGACGGAAAATTAGCCACCATGTATTCCAGCGGATCGCCGGAAGGAGGAGCCGATACATCAGGTAAGACATTAAATTTTTTGTCCACTGTTTTTTTTTCAAACTTGATGCTTGTCTTTCATTATTTATTTTTCGAAAATGTTACATTCTTTATTTCGCTTGTTCTCTATAATTTTGCTTAAAATTTGTTGCCTCTTTTTCGCTTTTATATATTTTATATTGTCGATAGCGTTACAAGAGACTAATAAACGGTTGTTATTGAAAGGTAATGGTGAATAATGAATAAAAATGCTAACAGCATAATTTTTTTTAACACGCATATCTGCATAGATAGTACTTAACTTTTTTTTGTGCTACCATCAGTCTAACTATTAAAATTACACACTGGGTGTCCCACATCTATATATTTTGCTAGATATCTTGGAAATCGAAGGACATTTTCGAAGAGAAAACTTCTTTAGCTACTTCTAGCAATTTTTGATGGGACAAAACTTCTTATTATTAGCAAATGTGACGTATTACACCTCTTTGAATGGGTTTCGAAAAAACTTTTAAAATGCTACTCGTTAAATTGTAAACATTTTCATTACCATTGACGTACGATAAAAATTTTAAAGAGGAATTATTTATTTGTAAACATTTCCATATACTTTGGCAAGTTTATCTGAAGCCGTGAAAGGAATGCAGTCGAAAACATTCGATATTGCCACGTTGAACTATGGAACAACTAAAGTGCTAAATATGTAGTGATAATAATTAGAAAAGGGAATTTTTATTATTAACAATATTAACAATATGATTAAACGTCAATTCTTTAATGTGCTTGTTTCCTTGAATTTTTTCTATTGACATTATTTTTTCAATTTATGAATATTAAAAATTTGTTACGGGCTTCTTCAAGCTCTGGCAGCGTTGTACGCATAATTACCACACACTCCGAATTACATAATTGGTGATTTTTATCAAAATCTGACTTATTGGTAAGCGCGTGCGTGGGTTCTTCCCTCTCACTTCGTCAATTGACTGATATTGATTTATCCAATGGCGTTGGTATTGTCAGTCACCTTTGTATTTTCAATTTTACTTGTTAAAATAGGTACCGTACGCCATTTGTACGTTTATGACATATATGCCTCGCCTCTTACCGATGCCCCGTAGTTTCAGATAAACTTGCCAAACTATACAATGGTAGTACGATGACATTTTTAAAAGTGGTTTATTTCCAAAATAAAATCTTCAAGGACGATCAATTATCTGTAGAGTTT
>CAJUYI010000138.1:65639-82816 GCA_910591695.1 Galerucella pusilla
TTTTTTTTTTTAGTTTTCTATTTCTTATTTTCTGATATTTTTATACATAGTTACACTTTGATCAACCGGGTTTGGGACTGGGTTTTCTTGTTTTTTTTAGTTTTCTATTTCTTATTTTCTGATATTTGTATACATAGTTACACTTTGATCAACCGGGTTTGAGCCTGGGTTTTCTTGTTTTTTTTTTTTAGTTTGAATAACCGGGTTTGGGCCTGGGTTCTTCAGTTGGTTAGTGCCCAAAATACACATAGGATTAAAATGACCCCTCGGTCTTGGCGCCTAGTTTACATGTTGTAAAAAGTGCATTAATCCTTTAGCGCCCAAATTACATCCGCCCATAAAATAAACACTGTATATGAATAACTGATAAATTATTTTGTATAAGAAGAAGAACGTTGTGTAGTATTCAAATAAATTTTACCAGACATCATCCATTCATATCTGTACACAGGGTGAGTCCAAAAAGAAAATTTTGTCTCTGATTATTCAAAAAAATGTTAGTTAGTTTTCATAACCTTTCTTACATATTTTCTTTTTTAAGTTTCAATCAATTTAATTCAGTTCAGTGAGTTATTAGTGCTGTCGTTATTGGCATATTTTCAAAAAAATGAATCTACAGGGTGGTCCGTTAGTAATGGTCTAATGTGAAATGGAAGATTATTCGCTTAAAAACATTTCAATCTAATGCAACTCCTTTTAATAAAATATCGATGATAAGAAAGATACAGGGTGGCAAAGTTGAAATGTTAATAATGTTTTTTCTCAGTGAATTGGAATATTTTTGATATACTTGCAAACGTAAAAAATTCGAATATAGGGGTTTTAGGGCCTGGGAAATCATGAAATGTTATCCATTTTGATGTTTTTTCTAGAGGGCGCCACAAAAGGTATGCTGTTGGTGTAACTGTGTGTTGAACTTATGTATCGTTAACGGTATCCCTCTATTTATTGGAAAATATTTAAACTGCATCATTTTTGCAACAAAAAGTTATACTCATTATAAGTCTCAAAAGTTACTGGTTTTCAAGATTTTCACCTTTGTATATCTTCCAATTTACTGAGAAAAAACATTCTTGACATTTCAACTTTGCCACTATGCCATTTCACTTTGGTCCATTACTTACTGACCACCCTGTATATATTATTATTTGGTGTTCTATTCTAAATATGGGTAGGCATAAATACAAGTTGTTCAATATTTTTCCACATAAAAAGCATATCCTCTGCAATAACGAATATTATCACCACAAAAAATTCGCCGTGTATGTAGCACTAATTAAAAATTAGTCTTGAATTTCTCAGGTTTGCTGGAAACATTCGCAGCGCTAGCTCGAAGACGTACGTTAGCTTCAGTAACATCTTCAAATACATCCAGTACCAATCCGAACAATCCTCAGAACGTCAACAATGCCCAAAACAATCAAAATAACAGTTCGTTGTTTCCGCGAGCTCCGAATTCCGTCTCTAGTTTAGTCCGTTTGGCATTGTCCAGTAACTTCCCGAGTGGCTTACTAAGCACCGCCCAAAGTTATCCTAGTTTATCGTCCAGCAACAATCCCGGCAATCCAGCCGGAGGAATATCCACCACAGCCGGTGCCGTTCAAGGACTAAGTCAAGCTCTTACAATGAGTTTAACGTCGACGAGCAGTGATAGCGAACAAGTATCCTTGGAAGACTTTTTGGAATCTTGCAGAGCTCCGACGTTGTTGGCTGAATTAGACGACGACGAAGAAATGGGAGAAGATGATGATAACGACGATGATGAAAATGAAGACGATGCCGACTACGAAGAAGTTATGGTATCGAGAAATTTGTTGTCGTTCATGGAAGAAGAATCGTTCGAAGCTAGGCCGACTAAAAGACGATCGTGGGATGATGAGTTCGTGTTGAAGAGACAATTTTCCGCATTGATACCGGCTTTCGATCCTAGACCTGGAAGAACTAACGTTAATCAAACAACTGGTGAGTTTTCCTTTTGCCTGGGGCGTGCAATATTATTTTTCAACATTGGGCTAATTATTTTCAAAAATTTTCATCTACCATGGGCGTACGATAAACTTTTTAAGAAGGGTTAACTTTTTTTGCTAAAATTTTCATTCATCATAAAAATTTCGTAGGGAGCTATTTTATTTGTAAAAACTTTCATTCAACATGGGCGTACGAAATTCTTCCTTTGCCATGGGAGTACGATGGAATTTTCTAAAATGGTGCTAATTATTAGCAAAAAATATACATCGACCATGGGTGTACTATAGAGATCAATTCAAGGTCAATTTTTTTTCTTAAAATGTCCATATTTCATGGGGGTCTAATTTAACTTTCATTTTTCATGGGCGTGCCATAATTTTTTATAGTGAGCTAATTTATTTGTAAAAATGTTCATTCCCCATTGGCGTACGATAAAAATTTCACATTTTCATTCACCATAGGCTGCGATATTTTCTTAACTCTGAAGAATTCTTCTTTTACCATGGGAGTACGATGAAATGTTTAAAATGGGTATCATTTATCTGCAAAATTGTTCATTTTTCATAGGCCTACCATAACATTTCTAAGAGAGGTCAATTCATTTGTGAAAATTTTCATTCACCAAGGGCGTACGATACATTTTTTGAAAATGGTACCTTCATTTTCAAAAATGTCTGATCATAAGCGTATAATGAAATGTTCATAGGTATAGTTTATTGATAAAAAGACGATGAAAATATTGTGATGTTGCCAAACTGTAGTGTTTTTTTCTTCTCGACAAAAACTAGAAAAGTCAATCTGATGTTAGATTGACAGTTCTTAATAATAACAAAGATTACAGAATAAATATAAGATGTTTCACTCGTTCGAATTTATCGCGTAATGCACCGATGCCGCTGGTGACTTGGATGGTACAGTACGTCGCTACGTCCTTACTTGCATTTAATTTGGCATATTATACGGGACGTCGCCCGTCGAGCGCTGTTATTTTAGAACGGTGTTTATAATTGGTTGCTCGTGTTTTATATTTATGTTGTATAGATTTTTTAAATTTATTAATTAATTGTTGAAATGAGCAAAAAATCATATTAATATTTTTTTCTTTAATAGCAAAGCTTAAACACTAAATATTTTGTAATATTTGCTAATACAAAATTACGGATTTATTTTTATAATAGGAATATTATATAAACAAGTATTGGTTCTGAACTAACAAAAGAATGCCTAGAACAGTTCACTTTTCCTACAGAAACTAAAAATGTGCCTTTAAAAGTGTTCACAACAGATGTCCAAAATCTATCAAGCCCAGAAGGAAATGCTTTAGTGTATGTTGCGGGGTATTAGTTAAAAAAATGTCTTAATACAACATTCATGTGAAACATGCTTAAAATTTGCCCATTCGGCTGATAATTTAATAAACAGAGACACTTTTGTCTGTAAACTAAAGGCTTACACGACAAAGAAGGATGAATTTAGTGGCCTATGTGTACCATCAAGGTACATTGTTGAGAACGTTATTACGATGGAATTATCCAAAAATTCAATTCTATAGCTAACCAAAAGGGAATTGGTCAGTTCCTTTTGAACGAATTTACTGAATTTTCTTTTCATCATCCATGTAATCAATTTCCTTTCAAATATTATGCAAGTCTCTACACCAGAGTCCGTATATATTTTATTCTCAAATGTATATTGAAAGATTTGAAAGACAATTAAATTTAACACATAAACCAAACTCCAAACTCAGTATTTTACATTTATAATTTTTTTTAATAAAGTCCTGCAGCTGCTTCTCTTTTCACTGCTTTAAATTTGTCAATCCAAAAAATACGCGTTATTTAAAGATCAAAATTTATGATTTAGTGGCCCTATTATTTTGGTGGCTAACGAATATATTTAAATGTCTGACAGATTATTAATCAGTATCACAAAATTACCAAGATGCTGGATAAAAACTATGAATTGATTAATTTTAAAAATTCAAGTTTATATTTTACTTACCTTTTCAAATTCATATCCCGAACATTTTTCGAAATTATTAACATTAAAAAATAAACCTTTGTAATAAAGAATCCTATTAATTTAAATATATTAATTACCCCTGTATAGCTTAAAATAAAATAAGCTCTTCGAACTTCTCTGGTATCTACCGGTCTCGTTATTGACAACAAAACCAACTCGTAAACATAATTTATGAGAGCGGCGTCCGTTTCGGACAGTAACTTGAATCAAACCGCCCTAGAGTGAAACATCTTATATTTATTCTGTAATCTTTGATAATAATAAATACAAATAGCTTGCTAATATTAGCATTCTATCACTTACGTCTCTTACTTCAATCAGCGGGAGAAGCGGGCCCCATTTCGGCATTCTCGTTCAAAATAGCTTAACAAAGATATCTTCTGTACGTTCCTTGTGGTATATTATTCATTATTTTTTTAATTTCTTGGGAAATTAAACCACAATATTTTTAAATTCTTTATTTCAACGTTTCGGTAGCGTTCCAGCTACCGTTGTCAAGAAAAAATAAGTAGAAATTCATTTTTATCCCTAACTGACACAACAGAAAAAATTTGACAACTAGACAAAGATGTTACCATCTCTTGACATTCACTGTTCAGCTGCTTCGGCATTTTATTAACTAAACACTGCAGATATGTTTGACTAATTAGTTATGAAAATAACTATTTTTTAATCTTAAAGAATCAATGAATTTAAAAGCACCAAAAAAACTTGTAAATATTAGACGATGATCGAATGTCGATAAACGTCAAAACAAACTGGGGTGTTTTACCAGTTGATCTGACAACGTCTTGAAGTTTTGCCAACCCGTTAGCTGTAAATTGTCCTGGTTGTTGAGGATAAATTGTATTTACGGTCGGTAAATTAATATTTATTCTGATAAGCAGGAAAGTAACTAAAAATGGCATCATCGTCTTTTTATCGTAAAAATACTATAGTTAATCTATTTGTAAAAATGTCTATTTACCATAGACGTACCACAACTTTTTTTAAAAGGGGCTCTTTTCATTTCTGTCGACAGTTCTCGCGACTGCCCATTGTTAATTTTGAATTACATTTGCAGATTTGGAAGTTCCACCTCCCGGTCAAAATGAAACTCCCTCTATATCGGATCATGAACTGCTGCCACAGCCGAAGTTGCAGTTGATGTTGAAAGGTCCGAATATGCCCGGAATTGCCGATGTTGAAATCGAATTGACTGATCGTTCTTGGACAATATTTAGAGCCGTACAAGAATTAATGCAAATGACTGAATTTAATTCCAAACAAGAAAAAGTTAGGAGAATTTGGGAACCGACATATCTGTAAGTGTTTTATTATCAATTTCATTTCTTCTATCGCATTTTACCACTCATTTAATTGTCAATTGGGATTTTGTACAAGATTCTTGTTGTACGCTGTATCTGTATAGTGTATCTAATGTCAATGTGATGACCTTGAATTGCATTACATATTTTATGCAGGTTAATTTTAATCCACTATATTAATTTGAATTACATTTGAAAAGCATTATTTCTTAATATTCTAATTTATAAAAGAATTTTATGCAAGCCATTTGGCGGCTTTTCCTTTAAAGGGATTGAAAATATGGGTCATCACATTAACAATAGTTACACTATATCTATATCCACTAGATTTAAACGACTTGGCAACATAGTCTAGCTATGACGTACGATAGTTTATAATATTGTGCTAAATTTCGTTTACATCAATCTATGAACATACAATTTTTTTAGAATCATATACAGAGAGCTAAAAGATGATATTAGTTACGATACAGAAGAAGGTAGAGCCACACCGATAGCAACACAATATTCCCGAAGCGGAAGTAGCTCCGTAGCCGGTACGACCCTTTCTCCGAGCACTCCAATACCAGGAACACCCTCGGTATCAAACTGTACAGTGGAGGATGTATTACAACTTCTAAGACATCTTTTCGTAATCACAACTTCAAAAGAAAATGATCTCAAAATATTAGAAAATTCCGATATACCAGCTGAAGAATATTCCAGTAAGAAACTCACCAATAAGTTATTACAACAAATACAGGATCCTTTGGTGCTTTCCAGTTCCAGTTTACCGGCTTGGTAAGTTTTTTTTACTGGATATAATTCTTATAATAGTCTAAGTATTTTTTTTTATTCCAGGTGTGAAGAGTTGAACCATTCTTGTCCGTTTTTATTCCCGTTCGAAACCAGACAACTCTATTTCAATTGCACCGCTTTCGGCGCTTCTCGTAGTATAGTTTGGTTGCAAACGCAGCGAGACGTTACGATGGAACGACAAAGAACGCCCGGGCTATCGCCTAGACGAGACGATCCGCACGAATTTCGAGTTGGTCGTTTGAAACACGAACGAGTGAAAGTACCCAGAGGAGAGCAATTGTTCGACTGGGCTATGCAAGTCATGAGAATTCACGCTAGTAGGAAATCGATTTTGGAAGTGGAATTCGCCGAAGAAGAAGGTACCGGTCTAGGACCGACTCTCGAATTTTACGCTTTAGTAGCGGCTGAAATGCAAAGACGCGATTTGGGTATGTGGATCTGTGATGACGAAGCTATTAGCTTGAACGAACCGGTGGATCTCGGTGAAGGAATGAAACCGCCCGGATATTATATTCGAAGATCTTCCGGTCTTTTCCCCGCTCCGTTGCCGCAAAATTCCGAAGTGTGCGACAAAGCCGTCAAGCATTTCTATTTCCTCGGTGTATTTTTAGCGAAGGTAAGTGATTTTTTTGAAAAAGTGTTCTAGAAGAAAGGACGAGAGCTTATTTTCCCGACATATTCCACCCACCACGTGAAATTTAGTAGTTGAGGTGCGCATGCGTCCAAGCAGCCTTTAACCTTCTATTCGATGTGACTGAATGTGAGCTGATTAGCGCAGTTGGTAGGTTATTGAGGTTACAACTCAGAGGTCGTAGGTTCGAAACCCGGTTAGGTGCTGGGTTTTTTTGTTTTTTATTTCTTATTTTCTGATATTTCTATACATAGTTACACTTTGATCAAATGGCTTTGAGGAAGCCAGATGGTAAATATACCGAAAATGAGGAGGAAAGAGTTCGACTCTTACTAGAAACTCATTTTCCAGGGAGTACCCCAAATGGGTGAGATAATCCTCTCGAAGGTCACAATAGGCCTTCAAGAGAAAGTATTACAATGGCCAAACACATTTGTAGTAACGATAGGTTGAAATGGGCCATGAACACCTTTTCACCTTTCAAGGCACCAGGAGCAGATAGAATTTTCCCAGCATTGCTCCAGAAAGGACAAGACGAAATTTTACCGCATCTGATTAGAATTAGTCGAAGCAGCTTAGAACTGGGTTATATACCTGAAGCATGGAGAAGGGCAATAGTAACCTTCATTCCAAAAACTGGAAAAAGGGACACAACAAACCCCAAATCCTTTAGACCAATTAGTCTAACATCGTTTGTACTCAAAACGATGGAAAAGGCTATTGATAACCATATAAGAACGGAAATCCTAAAGAGACTACCTCTCCACTCCAGCCATGTCAGCATGCTTACCGGGCAGGCAGATCTACGGACACCTGCACTGGTACAACTGACGGAGGATATCCGAGGTGCTCTAGAGCTAGACAACCAAGAAACTAGTATGTGCATTTTTGGACATAGAAGGAGCTTTTGACAATACTCCACATGAGGCAGTCAGAAGAGCATTGAACAGAAGAGGTGTAGACAGCACAACATCCAAATGGATGTCGGAACTGCTCACCACAAGAATAGCAGAGACGAGGACGAGCAAAGACATTCTCTCCATCTGCACTACCAGAGGATGCCCACAGGGAGGAGTAGCATCCCCATTAATGTGGAGTCTGACGGTTGACGAACTCCTGTGTGGTTTGACGGATCTTGATATATCCTGCCAAGGATATGCCGATGATATTGTCATAACAGCCAGGGGGAAATTCGAAAACACCATTTGCGATATTCTACAAAAGGGTCTGAACTATACAAATAGCTGGTGTAGGCAAGTGGGACTTAGCATCAACCCCACTAAAACCATCCTGATAGCCTTCACTAAGAAAAGAAAACTCAACCTCAAAACCATAAAACTTGATGGAAACGAGATTGAATGGAGACAAGAAGTCAAGTATCTAGGTTTGACTTTAGACAGTAAACTCCTGTGGAACAAACACGAAAAGGAGATTACATACAAGGCAAAAATGGCTCTAATAGTGTGCAGAAATCTGGCAGGAAGAAACTGGGGTTAACACCCAAAAATCATAAGCTGGATGTACACTGCCATAGTGAGACCAATCATCACTTATGCAGCCATTGCCTGGTGTAGTAGAACTAGC
Source organism: Galerucella pusilla (assembly GCA_910591695.1). Classification (NCBI taxonomy): domain Eukaryota; kingdom Metazoa; phylum Arthropoda; class Insecta; order Coleoptera; family Chrysomelidae; genus Galerucella; species Galerucella pusilla. The sequence goes on from CAJUYI010000138.1 coordinate 73,950, forward strand.
CTATTGACGACGAGAGAAAACCTCTCCAAAATCCAAAGACTAGCCTGTATATGCATTACAGGAGCAATGAGAACATGCCCAACGGCAGCCATGGAAGTGATTCTCAACCTCACCCCTTTACATATGGTGGTGGAAAGTGTTGCAGAAAGAACAAGATACAGACTAAGTAGAGAGGGAATCATTAAAAAAAAAACACCTCCTCACTTCTTAGAAATCAGACAACCTGGGACATGCCACAAGACGGTATGATGAAAAAATATAACTTTTCAAAGAAATTCGTTGCGGAAATGAGCAACAAGAAGGAATAGGATCCAAATACCACTACCAGACTTGGAAAGAATGCCATTCAATGGTACACAGACGGCTCAAAAGCAATAGAAGGAACTGGGATAGGAGTGTTCGGGCCAGGAACCAAACACTCTGAAAGCTTGTGAAAAACCCCAAGTATCTTTCAAGCGGAAATCCACGCCATAAGAAAGTGCGCCCAGTTCAATATTGATAAAGGATACAGAAGACAAAGGATTATCATAATGTCGGATAGTCAAGCAGCCATTAAGGCACTGAGCTCTTGTGTAATCAGTTCCAAAATGGTGTGGGAATGCCTAGACAAACTCAATGAACTAGGCGAGAACAACATAGTCACCTTACTATGGATTCCAGGACACACTGGAATAGAAGGAAATGAAATAGCAGATGAACTAGCAAAGAGGGGGACTGAAATACCTTTCTGGGGGCCCGAACCCTTTTGCGGAATCAGCCCCAATGTAATATTGGAAGAAATAAGTAAAGCCGAGAAAAAGAGAAGATCTGGCCATTGGAAAGATCTAGTAGGACTTATACAATCAAAGTCTCTTCTGGGTGACTACAACCTATTGAGATCAAAAGAATGCATAAGTCAAAGTAAAACTGCGCTAAGAGTTTTGACAGGGATCCTAACGGGACATTGTCGCCTGAATGGGCACCTGAAAAAGCTCAAAATAGTGGAGGAAGAAGAATGCAGATTTTGTGGAATGGAAGAAGAAACCTCCATCCACATACTTTCCAACTGCACAGCACTCCAGAATCCTAGAGCACAGCACCTGGGAGATTACTGGATAGAAGAGGAACATTTGCCTAAGTTGAAGCCTGCAGACATCCTAAAATTCCTCCGGGAAACAGGACTAAAGGAACTACTAGTTTCTGAGACTCTCCTCAGAAACTGAGTAGAAGTAAGGGGGCACAATAGATCTTTTAGGTCTCAGTGAATGTCACCCCAAAAATCACACATACATACACTTTGATCAACCGGGTTTGGGCCTGGGTTTTCTTGTTTTTTTTTTTAGTTTTCTATTTCTTATTATCTGATATTAACATATTTATTTCAATATTGTTATGTTACTACTAAATTTCACAACGTTGGAATATGAATAAAGGGGGATTGGGATTATCTTGAATTTTTGGGTTCGTGTCACCGACTGTATTATGGGAGTGTGATAAAGTTTTGGAAGGAAGTTATTTTTGGCTGAAAATTTACAAGGGCGTACGATTTTTAGAATTCTCAATGGATTGTGTTTTTTTTTTCAGGTTTTGCAAGACAACCGTTTGGTAGACTTGCCGTTGAGTAACAGTTTCTTGAAATTGATGTGCCACGGAGAAATTCAAAATACAGTCAACGAAAGAATCGGATTCGCCGGAATGAAGAGACCGGTCGAGGAAGATATAATGACGTCGAGTTTTATATCGGAAGAAAGCGAAAAGGAATTGGAACTGGATCCGCCTAAGATAATAATGGAAGAAAAGAGGCCTTGGTATTACAATATTTTAGGAGAAGAAGACTTGTACGATATAGATCCGATTAGAGCTAGTTTCCTTAAACAAATCCGCGAATTGATCAAACAAAAACAGAAAATTATCCAAAATCACTCGTTGACGCCGGAACAAAGAAGCCATCAGATACAAAATTTGTCTTTGAATCATTCTTCCGGTGCTGTACTATTGGAAGATTTAGCTTTGACGTTCGCCTATTCTCCCAGTTCTAGCGTATACGGATTTTCGAGTGTAGATTTAGTTCCTAATGGTGCCGATATAGAAGTTAATCTAGACAATGTAGAAGATTATGCCGAATTGACGACGTCGTTCTGTTTAGACAAAGGCGTAGCTAGGCAATTGGAGGCCTTTAATAAAGGATTTTCGTTAGTTTTTCCCGTTGAAAAATTGGCGGCGTTCAGCCCGGACGAAATGCGCGTTATGTTGTGCGGCGATCAAAATCCCGAATGGACAATGGAGGATCTACTCAATTATACCGAACCGAAGCTAGGATATACCAAGGATAGGTGAGTCTTTTAATGAAAATACCGACATTATTTCGTTGTTAGACAGTTCCAGGTAATTTGGAACTACTGACTACTGAAATAATAATATATTTGTTGAGTTGACACTAATTCTTGAGATAAAAACAATCCAGAAAGGACATTTGAACTACTTTTGAAAGTTTCCTATCCAACTATTAAAAATTAACTGTCTTTGAGTTGATAATTTGTTAACTACTGTCATTCTTCGTCTTAGTACGTTTTTTTTTATCTAAGAACGAATCTAGTGTCTCATTATATTCTGACTTTTTATAAGAGCTTATATCTTCGAAACGGTTCTAGATAATAAAATGCGGTTTTCACAGTTAGGTTTAAAATCACTGTAAGTTTTGTTGTGACACATTTATATAAATGGCCTACTTCCGGTTCACCCGCTAGAAAAGTGGCGTATTTTCAGAATACAGTAGATGTAATTTTTTAAATAGGACACCGTGTATATTTAGCAATTTCTTAAAATGCGCATATTTTTACTTTATAGCGGTACTCTAAAGTTTAAAATCGGTGCACAGAAAGCGAGGTTAGATAACTTTAACTGGGATACTGTAATGATTCAGATATCTTATTAATAAATAATAATATTAAGGAGTCGTTAATATGTCACATTACAAAAATGTGTTTAATCTCTTAAAATGCAGAATGCAAGAAAAATCTCAAACAATATTTTTATATACCCAAACTCAATTCTATGTTCAGACTAGAAGACGATTTAGAAGACAGTTCGTTAAAAATCCTCCTGCTACAAATACCATTAAAACATGGTTAACCAAATTTAGGAATACTCGAGGGAATACTGCTTCTATATCTGGAAAAAGGTGAACTGTAAATGGAAATTGAGAAGAAATGTTATCTGTTTATGAGCTGTGAAACTGTGAAAACCGTATCTTATTATCTAGAGCCGAACAGTCAGAATATAATGAGACACCTAGTATAATAAATCTCGTAACCAATTTAACTTGCTTCTTCTTCTATTCTATAACTATGCAGTTGTATTGTGTGATTTTTCAGCATCTTACTTCAAGAATACTCGTTTATTTCTTTGTCCCAACTTGTACCCTGGAATAATCAACGTGGGCTTTAAATGGATCCTTACCACAATCCTATTCCATTTTAGTTTTGCATAATTTTTTGCCTGTTTGCCCAAATTTTTAATATATCCACTTCTACCCTTGTATGTACAGTTGGTTCGGTGAATCTTTTCCCATGCGTCATCATTCATATACAAACGCAATACATCAATACATTGAATTACACGTAGGTCGTAGATTGATGTTTCAATAAGGATGTGGCTGAAATGACGGTGTGCGTTATTTATTATTGAAGCTAGATATTTGTAAATATTTCACAGCCATTTAGCGATATGCTACCTAAACCTTTAGTTTGAGAAAACTGTTAGTATTCCAGTGTTTTATAGGGTTATTCCGCAAATTTACTTGCATAAGAGTTAGAATTAATAACAGTTTCCTCAGTAGAAACTTTGCAAATCAGAATTGCCTTTTAAGTGTTATTGCTAGCAACCATTACTATTGGGCCGTCCCACCCATACCGTTCAACAATGAAAAATAGAAATCTTTTGGGTTGTGAAAATAAATAATAAATATTTCAAATATGTATATTTGAGACTCATAAATATATACAATAAATTCCATTCAATTTTCCTCATAGAATCAGAGCTATCACCAGTATTTATATCTATGGTAATTGGTTGAATGCTAATATCAACTATATTTTGCTCTGGGGCATACCACTTTTCTATAATTTCATTTTTCCTAAATTTGTTGATGATATCGTTGCAGTGCCTCTTTCCACATATTTATAACAGAGCTATCTGAATACTTATCTTTACCAATATATTTATTGTATTATGACTTGCAATTTGCCCACATTAATTCAATAGCGTTGAATTCACATTGATATGGCGGTAGTCCCAGCAAAATATGTTTCATACATTTCAGTTTGATGGAATTCTATCCATAACCATGATGAAATGTCAATTTAAGGTTAGTTTTCATTGCGAAGTAAATAAATGATAGTAGATAAATAATCTTTACTTACCACAATAATTCGAACACTCGGGTGTAAGTAACTCGTTATAGCAACTGTTTTTTAATTAAATTTATATGCAAGGGGCAAAAAAATGAGTAAAAATGTGAAATAAAAATGTAAACAAAGTCTTTGGTCTGTCAACGTACAAATTCGCGTTAAACTTATCGCAGACATTCATCATATGGCTATCTCTGTTTGTTATATTATGTTGTGATGGAACAAACGGTTTCATTTCGGGAGTTTAGATTCTGTGAGTAGGAAAGAGAAGTACTACAAAAAGTAGTTTGTGAATAATTTCATACGATTCACCGAACGAACTGTACTGAGTTGGGTGATTGGGAAGAGAAGGGACATTTGAACTACTTTTGATTGCTAGTGCAGTTGAACATTTTATAATAATGATTTGTTCATTGAACTCATTTTTCCTCTTATTATCAGTGGCGGTTCCTCGAAGAAAGGTATTTTAGATACTATTGAAGGTCAAATTGAGATTCGATTTTCCGATTTACATGAATCAAGGTTTTTCGACTTGACGAATAAAAGCCATTCGAATGTTTTTCAAAAGAGTTTTCCAATACACTTTTAGATAGTTCTAAAATATAATAGGTCTGTTCGTAGAGCAGTCACAAACGGTTGGAAACTGGACGACTCATGCGCAGTGAATAAAAATCGTCCACAAAAAGACTCTGCGCATGAGTCGTCCAGTTTCCAACCGTTCGTGACTGCTCTACGAACAGACCTATTTTTTTTAATAAAATAGCACTGCACAATGAATTATGCGAAAAAAAAAAAATTTGGCAAGAGAAACTCTATACCTCCACGTTGGTTTTTGCTGGGCAACAATTAATTTTGTCACTGAAGTAGCTGGTACGGTCGCTGCGCAAAGGTTAAATTAACTGGCTGCGTAGAGTATATTTTTATGTCCAGCCTCCTCTCTTAAATAGTTCACGAGCCGCCACTGCTTACTATGCTTGTTTTTATCAAAATGGCCCTGCAATAATACAGTTCTTATTGTTAATAATGTAATATAATCTAAGTTCGGATATTCACTCCTAAAACCATAAATTGTACAACTAGAACTTTGTTTGCTCAACTCCTCTTTAGACAGATGTAAAATACAAGTTTTCCAATTGATAAGAATGCAATTGCCGAATGGACCTTTTGTCACAAATCCGCAATCCTGTGACGCAATTTATGTTTGGATTCCCTATGATTTATTTGTTTGATGATTAGGATTCTCTCTTTCTATTACACTTTGTATTAATTGTTTGTTTTGTTTTTAGTCCTGGATTTTTGAGATTCGTCAACGTACTTGTAAATATGTCACCGGAAGAAAGAAAGGCGTTTTTGCAGTTCACAACCGGATGTAGTTCTCTTCCGCCGGGAGGTTTGGCGAATCTGTATCCAAGATTAACGATAGTAAGAAAAGTCGATGCCGGCGAAGGTTCTTATCCTTCTGTAAACACCTGCGTCCATTATCTAAAATTACCTGATTATCCAACAGAAGAAATACTAAGGCAAAGACTATTAGCAGCTACTAAAGAAAAAGGTTTCCATTTAAATTAAATAAAACACCGTGTGAAACTAAAACTTAGTCACGTTGATATGTCCGAACATACACTGCACACAAACACACACATGGCTTTATTTATGAACTTTACAAAAACTTGGATTCATTTTTGTGGTTGTAGTCGAGACAGTCAACGATTTAAATTAAATTTGTATTATTTCTATTAAGCTACTATTGTGTAATTTTAAAAACAAAATGAAACTTATTGAAAGTACTGAGATTTTGTATTTATGAATAATTTTTTTTTTGATTATTAGAAAAGTTTTGAGTATTTACTTTATGAAAGTATTTAGAGAGAAAAAAATCTATTTATGAAAAAAATGAAAAGAAGCGTCTCTTGTTGAAAACATCGAGTTTGCTGAAAGATTTTTAGAGTGATAAAGATTTTAATTGTGACCAAATTTCTGATGGTTATAATATACGCCTATTTTCGGGGGACTTTTTGTGATTTTTGTAAATTATATGTATATTTGTTGAGATGGCTATCGATGTAAGGTGAGTATCGTTTACACAAGATAATCTCTTCATTACAAAAATTTATTTACCAACAACTTTACTCGCTACTTCTTCTTTTTTATTACTTAATGTTCCAGTATCCTACTTCAGGTGGAATAACCAAAGTAGATCATTAACATACCAGTTTTCGTTTTATTTGTATTATTATAATGAGTACTGTTGAATGAGTTAATAATAACTCATTATTTCTCCAAAGAAGATGTCCATAAAAATAGCCCTAGTCCTAACCTTACTTGCTGCTTCTTCTGTTTCATAACTATTCAGTTGTATTGTTTAATTTCCAGAGATTCTCTTTTCTTTCCTTCAACTTGTTCTTTGGAATAATCAAAGTGAGCTAAAATGTTTCCTTTTCACATCCTTCTCCGTTTTATTAGTTTGTCCAAATTTTGAAAATATCTATTCCTACTACTGCATATAACTGGACTTGGAAAGTGAAGAGATATTTCAACTACTTTTGAATGTTTCATTATTCAGCTACTAAAAGTAATTTTTTTATAATGAAGAGACTGTCTGGGTTGATAATTTTGTCACCGGGTAGGTTTTAGAAGAAATGTAACCAAAATATTCGTTATTATTTAATGAACAAAGAAAGTTTTTTTTTAAATCATCGATATCGAGAAAAAAAAAGAAAAACTACGTAAAATGTCCAGTTTATACAAAAACACCCAGTATTTTTTAGAAAAATTGTATATTAAAGAGCATAATCTAAGCGCTAAATAATAAATGTGAAAGCGCACTGTGGATTTTTGGTTTTTATTTCAATTTTTTTCGGTTGAAACGGCTTAGAAGCGGCAAATTCAATGCTAGTCGTCATAAGGTTTGTTTTATTAGGTATTCGTTTAATTGTAGTTTATAGTGATACTGGGCAAGATTAGCAAGACGATAAATAAATGCACATATTTCTTTCTTGTGGGATCTTTCGGTTTACATTTTTTACTTCTTGCTTGGAAATATTTTTCTGCTAAACAAATACTACGTTTAAATATTGTAGAGAGATATGTCTGTATGTATTAGGTGTTAAAATACATTATATATCAATAAAACTCTCTTTCGACGTTTGCTTCATTATTTTTAAACATCCTCATCTTTCTGACTTCGCTTTTAAACAGATCCTGGTTATCTTCATGATGAAGTTAATAGTATATGAAGGGATCGGCACCTACCTACATCCTGAGAACACACAAACGCACTTTCTGGGCCAGCCCTATTACACCTAGATAATATGTCAGCCTGTATCCAGTTATACAGTGCTATTCAAAAGTCCCCTCCCCCCTCGTATCTTTTGAACGGCTACACTTAGATTAATAAAATTTGGAGAGTGAAAATAAAGTTTTGTATACTTCTCTACGAATGGCAACAGGTGACGTAATAGTAATAGATGACGTCACAGTGCCACTCTGGCCAATAATTTTAAATAGGACCTTATGGCAAGTGATATCTCGTTCGAAAGGCATTGACATTGGCTACATAGCCATATTAATTTTGTTTGGGTTTAAATTAATTTTGACGGATAAATTAAATAAATATCAAAATTATTATTTCACATTTAAATATTGAAGATTTTTCAGTCCGCCTCTGGTTAGTTGTCGAAAAAATAGTATTTGTTGCTTTGCAAAGTTTTTCTAAATAGCTTAAATATTTAATTTTATAATTGTTTAACGAGACGTTTAAGAGTTTACATAGGCAAAATGGTACGTACTCAAGCCGACAAAGTAGCAGATATCTTGATAATTGGTGAATCTAGAAAGAATCTCCACGAAGCGGAACGTTTATTTAATGAGAGATACCGAGATCGCCCTATCTCGAGAACTTATTTGAGGGAGCTTCTTCACAAGTTTGAAGCAACAGGTAGTGTTCAAGATGCCAAACGATCTGGTCGAACAACATTTAGTGATGATAAAAAAATTGATGTAGTTGCTGAAATGGTAGTAAACCCTACTTCCTCTTCAACTAAAGTTGCGTCTATCTATGAAATGAGTAATACATACAAATGGTGCACCACCTTTCGGATGACGATCCCGACAGAAGACTCGAATTCTGTGAATGTATGACAAATAAAATTAGTCAAAACCCACATTACACAAAAACAATTTGTTTTAGTGACGAAAGTACTTTTTGCCTCAATGGAAATGTGAATAGGTACACAAAATGTAAGGTATTGGAGTGACACAAATCCTCACACCTTTCGTGAAGAACATACCCAATTTCCAGAAAAAGTCAATGTTTGGGCAGGTATTTTGGGAAACCACATAGTTGGTCCTGTTTTCCTAAATTCAAATTTAAGCGGTGAAGTGTATCTGGAGATGTTACAAAATGCAATTGAGCCGTTAATTCTTGAAATTCTGGAAGATAATCCAGATGAATTCGGCCATCTGTAAATAACATTTCAA